>PVIC010035152.1:0-19191 GCA_004025085.1 Thryonomys swinderianus | reverse complement strand
GGACTGAGCCGCCACCGCACTCCGATCCGAGAGTCCCCCGGGCAGTGCGGCGAGCGGGGCAGGGGCGGGAGGCCGGGGCTGCCAAGCGTCAAAGGAGAAAGTGACCTCGGGCGACGGTGAGGAGGGCGCGACCCAAGTCCGAAGGGCGCCCAAAGCCTTCGGGCCCGTCATGGAACAAGTAGCGATGAAGGTGAGATTTAATAGGGGTGATTTAATAGGTGTTTACTGACGAAAGAAATTGTAGATCAAGAAGGTACAATGATCATGTATATAATTTGTAGAATATCAAGGCGAGTTCAAAACATATACCGCAAAAATTCTCAGGGCGAGGACAGATATGTGCAAGGAAATCGTGGCACCGGCTGGAGCGATGGCACACGGCACCTCTCGCGGCGGCAGCTGTAGATATCACAGCGGAAGAGAATTATCGGCTCGGCTGAAGCGAGTATCCCAGAAAAACCCCCGTTATTAATTCAGGGACACTTCCCATACAGGCACGTAACGGAAGACTTATCAAATTCTCAGCAACTGACATTATGTTTAGGCTGCATTTTGACAATAATTCAAGTTAAAAATTATATTGAAAGAGTTTTAAAATAGCCCATAAGTTGGAAACGATAAATATTGCTCTTGTTAAAGAGGAACTCAGGAGAAGTTATAAAATACTGGGTAATATAATAACATCATCTGTCAATACTGTGGGATTCAACTGGAACTTAGAGACTGGTGTTTGAGTGTATATATTTTTTTCAGTACAAAAGAATACTGAAAAAATTAGCTGAATTGCTGCGTGTGGTGGCTTATGCCTGTCATCCCAGCACTCGGGAGGCAGAGGCAGGAGGATTGCTGAGTTCCAGGCTTGCCTGGGCTCCATAGTGAGCTCAGAGCCAGCCTGAACTACAAAGCGAGACCCTGTCTCAAAAAAAAAAAAAAATTAGCTGAATCAAGAAGTATAGAAAAAAGCAACAGAATAAAGCAAAATTAAAAATATAAAATTACTGAAACATGGACAAAAACAACAGAATTATTTAATAAAAGATAACAAAAAAGTAAAATACAATACCACGTCAACAGTTCTGAATTTAAGGAAATGCTTTCCTGTCTTCTAGGTTCACATGGTTCGGGCCTCCCCATGAAGTCTGGAAATGAGAGTGACCTAATGAGCAGGAGGAAAAGTGGTTCGGCAAGCTCTCAGCCACGTCCGAGAAAATCTTTAACCATTAAAAAGATTACAAAACACTAAACTAGAAATTCCTATGACATTCACTGAAATAAAAACGGGTGTCACTAGCAGACACGAGTGAGTTAGCAAACTGATAGCTGAGTTTTATTTATCTTACCCTTGGACACTTTCAGCAGGACTAAAGTCACTCTTAGCAGGACAAAAGTTCCAGAGCTGTTGAGAGGGATGTGTTAGGAGTAAAAATGTACAAATATTCTTCAATACTTTTAATATCATTGGCTCTTTCAGGTCCTATGATCTTTCTTTTAGTTTTTGAGAAACTGTCCTACAGTTTTGAAAGCGGCTGCACCATTTTGTTGGCCCTAAAGGATTTCTTATCTTTAAAATCATTATAAATAAATGTTTATAGAAATTATTTGAAGATGCAGTGTTCTTCCTACAAAATGTATTGTGAAAAACAACACTGGTGTCTCAGAGAAAGGTACTAAAAGTTTTTGGCTATCAACTAGGTGAGAGGTGTGTTTTCATACGAAATGAATTTTGAGAAAACTAAAGATAAATGAAAAAGGGTGAACTCTATGCCCATAAGAAAGTGGCTTACAGGATGTGTTCAGGATAAATGACAATGTGATGCTCAAAGTCCTTGGGAAGGTTGGAGTGGTTAAGAGACTAAAAAGTGACCGTTGGCCAAGTAACTGTGCCTGACAGTTCGTTTTGACTGAGTTAGGTCTGGTTTTCTTACGAGATCATTCTGGCATTACACACAGAATGACATGTGCAATAATTTTCAGTGTGACTCTATTCCTAATGGTAACAAGAAAAAATGGAAACAAGCTCAATATCTAGTGGGTGAATACACAAATTTTGAATGACTCATATAAGGGGGTATTCCCCAGAACACAGAATAAACTAGAGCTAGAAAATAAAGCATCTTATACCAACGGCTTGAGTGCTTTTGACATAGCTCCTCAGTGAATTTGGATCAAGTTCCGGGGGGGAAGCATATGGTCATCCTTTGACAGGTGCAACACCTTCCCTCACAGCCCGAGTGCGGCCCCCGGGGCGGGTGTTCACGTGAAGGCCAAGACGCCGTCAGGAGCAGTGCCCCACTTCAGCCCTGTCCAGGAGTTTCGTGATGACATTTTGGGGGAGTGAACCTCTCAGTTTGCCCCTGGAAGGCCCAGCTGTCTTTGGGTAAACTCCAGGCTCCTTTGCGGTGTGGGCTGGGTGACCAGGAGGCCGAGCAGCCACGGGGGCGGGTCTCGGCGGTGACGCTGAATGTGAGGTGTACATTGCAGATCATCAAGGAGCATGAATCATTGGTGTAAACTGCATGAGTTCAAAAGCCCATCCAAACGCGGTTCATGTGTTGTTGCTTTGAGCGCACTGAAGACGAATATTTGGGCGATGGCTTTAGATGCTTGTAGGTTGCGTTGGCTTAATCCTCCTAGACACTGAAATAATACAAGTAAATGCTTGAGTGAAGATACGATCAGTGCACAGTACACGGTTGCATGGAAATGTGCAAGTGGAATCCATCAACTCATAAAATAATACACGTCAATAAAGAAAATGCTAAGCACTTTTGGCAAATCAAGTCCAAAATAAGTGAGTAACCACTTTTTCTTCTACAGCGGTTAGGCCCACCGGGCAGGGTGCTAGAGCGGCCTGTGGGGCAGAGCGCAGATTCCACCTGGTCCGGGCTGTCCGCGTCCTCCCTGCGCTCCGTGAACGGACAGTGTAGCCACGGCCACCCGCCCTCTGGCCGATCTCCCCACATCTGATCTCAGGGGTGAGCAAGAGAGCGGAGACGCCGCCTGCCAGAGCCAGGCGGACGGCTCTCGAGGAAGCAGCGCCTTTCAGGGTCCTCTGGCCACAGCTCTGCAGCAGCACTTCCCTTTTATCCAGCGGCAGTGATCTAAGGAGCAGGCAAGCACTCAGGTATCTACAGGCGCCACCGGCCCGCGCCAGTGCCCGGCCCCTCGCCAGGCTTCAAGGGGCCCCGGGGCCTGCCACCCGAGGCGGGTGATTCCAGAAGAGAAACACACACATGCTCACACATCTTTAACGGGCAAGCAGACCTGCACATTGCTGCCACAGTCATTTGCGTTGTAGGGCGCTGATCTATTTTCTCTCCAAAGAAACAAAGAACGTTGACATTTATTCTTGGATGTGAACGTTTTTCTGCCTCAGGAAAAATGACCCTGGGTTTCACCGGCCGTGCCCTTGACTGCCCTCTGTCATGAATCTTCTCTAACTAGGAGGCGCCAGCGCCAGGTGCTTCGGGCCGCGCTGCCCACGGCAGTTATTGCCCGTGTGCCAGTCCCTGACTTCGAGCTGTGAGCACAGCTGCTGCACTGTAGGACATGTTCTGCTTTGCTTTTTCATTTTCGCTAATCTGCCCGTCGCTGTCTAATCGTATGTTATATTTTTCTATGTGATGTATTCTGTTTGTAGGTACAGTCAGGCTTGTTAAAGAGTTTAATGTTTATAACCAGACCTTACGTGCTGTGTGCCAAGCCCACTCCCTTGGAGTATGTGTAACCCTGTTTCTGTGTCTCTCTCTACGTGACTTTTAATGACGCCCTTCCTTCGGCTGCCCCGGGAGGAGAGGACTGGCCGCGCCCCGCGCTGTTGGTCAGAGCGTGTCTCCACGCACGACTGGGACGCGCGCTTGGTCAGTTTTACTAGAATGCCTGACGATGCTTTCATCCTTGTTGGGTTTTTATATATCAGCAGTCCAATAAAGCAGTAACTGTAAAGAACATTAAGGATTAAAAAAAACATACTTCTACCAAGAAGTCAGACACCTTCTCTAAGCCACAGATTCCCCAAAGTGTCCGCTAATTTGCTTAAAAGATGTTCTGGTCCATAAACACATTCCATTAATACTCGTCATTGGGTTGGTTAATTCTATGCACTTGTGCTTGTCCGAACATTTCCCTGATCCAGCAGGCAGTCATTTAGGTGAATACAGACAAAATCACCCACGGGCGTAAGTGTAGAGTCTGGGTCACTTATGGTCGAATTCTTCCACTTAAACTCCAGTATGATACACAAAAAACCAATAGTCATACAATGCCTCATACAGCTTCTTTCTTATTACTAAAACAATCTTATATCTGCACCCACTGGCTAATTTAAATCCTCACTAATCGCCTACAGAGGATTTAGCAACTTGTACCTTTATTTGTAATGATTTATGTCTCAATTTATTTACAGACTAAACTTTTTTGGTATTGTGGTCATATATCTGTTGGCTTTTCGACATGTTCAACGTTACATTAGAAAGTTGAAAAAGATTAAAAAAAAGAATTCTTATTGTTGAGGACTTTATATTAGAGGGACATATATTAAAAATATGTGGCTAATTTCAACAAGACAGTAAGAAATATAAAAACAGAATCCATGGTACAAGCAGAGGGGCAGACCAAAGCGAAAGTTAAAATCCTTGGCTCACACGTCTTACTGTCTGCTCCTCTGACAAACTACGAGGCCTTCGAAGTGGCCGCCACTCAGGATATCAGAAGTAGTATCCTGTTGTATGTCTTTCAGTTTTCTCTTTTCTGAGTACTGACGTCCAGTGTGGTTGCCCTGATCTTATTTACCCACTGTTAATTGAAGATGCATGTTTGTAATCATCAAGAGAATCTAAATAAGTAGCTAATATAATGAACAAGTCCTTGAGTCTGCACTGCCCCTGAGAAGAATGTAACCCCGTGGCTCCGGGGCTGCCTGATCTGTTTTTCCGGGACAAACCTGAGGAGGTTTCTATTCAGAAAGGAGAGACTTAAATATCTGGTGATCAGCAAAAAGGAAGCCTGGCAGTCAGTGACACTGCTCACAGATACTTTCTATTTTTGGCTCCTGACTGTATGGAAGCATTGGGATTATAACTGATTTCATTACGCTTTTACAGAGATGAAATTAACTTCCATAAAAATATAACAGGCTTCAGGATTTTTGAAACACCTACATAAATAATACTTTAATAAAATCTCCTTCTCCCTAAAAAGTAAATAAAAGAAATGAAGTAGCCTTTGGAGAAGTTGCTTTAATTTTTCATACCCTGGTTTCCTTGCAGTTTAAGTGAGGATAACTACAGGATTTTCATAGTATTGCCATGAAATTCAAGAAATGCCTACACACAAAAAGTATGTAGGCAGACATGCTGTAATTTTCAAGATTATACTAACTAGTTCTACCCATTCCGACCTTGGGAGGTGAGACAAGATGATATTTCACACAACTGCTTGATTACCTTTTGGGTGGTTAAGAAAAGGGATTTGAATTCTGAAGATTTGCTTCAGTTTCTAGACCTGCCAGAAAAATGTAGCTCTTACACGCCATGAAACTCAATGTTTTTTAAACATAGCACAATCAAATTTTAATAGTGGTTGTCTCCTTTCTTCCTAACTTGAGTTTATGTTTGGATATAAAGAAGCTTTTATGGATTGAGGTATTGTTACTAATTTTACTCAAATGTGACCATGCAACAATATATAAATCAAGTACAAACACATTACTTATAAAACTATAAAGTTAAAACAGAAAATTGTCTCTATTTTGGCTTGCTTTGTCTCAATTTATTTTTGTTTCACACTATGGAGTGCAAAAAGATAATGACCTTGTAGGGATATGGGTAAAATGAGAATTAACTTGTGTCATCTACCGGTACAAATGCCCCAATGTAGAGTGTGAATGTGAGCTCTATATAAAATGTACCAATAAAGAATTCAATTAAAAAAAGATAATGACCTTATTATAGTTTTGTTATTGTCCCAAAGTAGGCTACATGGGACTTTTTCTTTCTTAGCTCTTTGATAGCATAGTGAACTTTTCCAGTCACTTTCAGATATAATCTGTTACATTTATAGGTACTATGCAATCCAATGAGACTTTAATCAAATAGCTCAAGGTAACATTAATCAAATAGCTCAAGATAACAAAAGAAATTGTGACCAACTGAAATCACGTACTACCTGATAGTATGTACAGAAAAAAATAGCTTCTCTTATGTAATATATTCCTGTTGAATATTCCTCACCTGAGTCTTACCATAAGAAAACATGAAATAAAACTAAATTGTGAGAGATTCTACCGAATAACCCGACTATAATTTTCAAAAATATCAGTGTCATGAAAATCAAGATAGGCTCTTCCGATTGAAGAGCAGTAGACATGACAGATAGATGCAGTGTGTGTTCCTGGATTGAATATTTTTTCTCAAAGGACATTGTTGGTACCACTACCTTTATACCTCTATAGGGTATATTGGTACATTGTAGATTTATATTATGATCATATTCATCTTTGAGAAATTGTGCCTGTACACTCTTTATGCTTGTCTTTGATGGTGTATAATTAATTCACATCCATGCTTTTCAGAATGCAATAATACTGTTCCTTCTTCTTCTCTAGATTGCAAAATGGAAAAATAATTGTTTCTTGGTACATTGAGCTCAAAATTTATAAATATTTTAATAAGTTATAACATTAAAGTTTCCAGAAAATGCCTTCTATTTTAACTGGAGTGTATTTTTGATTTGGCCTGGAAGTTTAGCCACTAATTTTATCAGAGTGGGATGGGTAGTCCTTATTTTATTTTTACCTGCCTACTTCTACGTCAAATAAAATTGTGCTATTATCATCGGGGGAATGGTTTTAAATTATTGTTTAAGATTACTATTTATAAATTCACTGATTTATATTTGCATTAAAATAATATTCAACAAATGGTTAGCTACATCTAGTAAAAGAAAACTGACTGAACAGCTAGACCAGTGAAACTCATTAGCTTTCAAAACAACCTACATGCTCATTACACGAAAGCTAGAAATCATGAATTATTGAAAAATCCTCATTTTGATCAATAATGAGGTAGTTTTAGCAATTAACTGATATATTGGAAAATGCATGATTATTTTGTAGTTTAAAACATCAGGTGTCATTCAGTTACCATAACATAATTTTTGGCTGATTTGAACTCAATTTATATGAAAAGTCAATACTCACTATCATAAATTATCTAATATATGTGTGTAAGCCACATGTATAACCAAAAACTGTGCTTAAAAAAAGTACTAGACGAAAAAATAAAAACCTGTTTCAATGAGAGTGTAAGTGAAGTTTGTACCTTTAGAGCCAGTAGCTAAAAATATCTGTGTCACATAAAGCCACTAATCAAACTCAAAGGAGAAAGAAGTTCTTGGCCCCGTTCTCATTTGCTCTTGGTAATTGCTTTTCTCCCTTCACACTCCTGGCATCAAAGGAGACTTAACAGTGGAGAGAAAAGGTCTGCAAGGAAAATACGAAGTTGACAGAGCCTCGGACCCGCATCACGCCCTTTCTAGGTTTCTTAATGACGGATTCGCTTAGGAGGCCCCGGAAGCCCGGAGGCCCCGGAAGCCCGGAGGCCCCGGAAGCCCGGAGGCCCCGGAAGCCCGGAGGCCCCGGAAGCCCGGAGGCCCCGGAAGCTCGTAGGCCCCGGAAGCTCGGAGCTCTGCTTTCGTCGCGAAGCTGCTCTGAGCAGTCTTTGTATTTGCAGCACAGCGTGTGTCTCTGTCTGGGTTTCCTCCCTGGCATTTTTCTTTCTTCTTAGTCTGGAATGTAAATGTTGGATGGCAAATGATGAAACAAAAAAAAAAAGTCAGGGTAAAAATCGTCTTGCAACAGACTGACTTTTAAAAAGCCAGACTTTAAATGAAGTACGGTGCGTCTCTCATTAACACCCTGCTCTGTATGTTTTTTTATCGTTTTTCTCCCGACCAACAATGAAATGAAAGTTTCATTGATTCAAGGCCCTCAGGAGATGTCTGAAACCACAGACAGCGTTCAAGTCTGTATATACTATGTTTTTTCCTATAAGTACATACTAAGGATGAAGTTTTATGTTAGGAATACTAATAAAGATAGAATAATTATAACTGCACATAATAAAATTTATGTGAATTTATACTTTAATTATCCAGACAAATCTGACCATTTTAAAGCCAGTTGAGACCGGATCACTGGAACAAACAGAAAGCGAGAGAAAGGGAGGGAGAGGGAGGGGAGAGGCTGTTTCCTCACGGGCCAGTGGTTACCTTCAGAGACGAATCGTCTCCCAGAAGCAAAGCTCGGGGGTCACGGCGGGGCGCCAGAGCTGCCGTGGACCCGCAATCCGGCCGGTTTCCTCGGCTTCAACTTCCAACTGTCCTTCTTGAGTTAACAGCCAACCCTGTACCTGTGAGTCCCAGAAGAAATTCCACCATGCTTGAAAATTTTATAATACTTTGCTCCATCTCACTTCCTAAACTAAATTGAATGCTATAATTACAATCTTTGATTATGAAAGTAATTTTGAAAAGGGAAAAATAAAGAATAACAAAGAATACAAGTCACTACACAAAAGTGAGCTAATGTTAATATATTTAGTACACACTTTGTAAAAGTTATTTCTACGCAGACACACAGGTAACCTACATGCTAATTTCTATGTGATTTTAACTTATGGTTTGGTCACATAACATATGCAGGCAAGGCATTGTGATTGTTTTCTTGTTAAATGTACTATTTACTAGATTTCATAATATGTCCATTTTCATATTTTTAGATCTCTAGATTTTGTTTATGAGTAATATTGCAAGAAATACTTTAAAATTCAAGAAATACTTTAAAATACTCAAATTTCTATTTAGAGTCAAATCCTTTAAACTTGAATTACACCAATGGCATACACTAAAACTAATATTTTAAAACTTTAATTGTTTATTCAAGCTACATATAACAATTGTTATTGAAACAAAAAGGTGAAAATATTTTTTACAGTGTTTCAGTGTTCTTATCCATAATATTCACTGGTAAAATCTTGCCAGTGTCCTTAGGAAGATTTTAAAATTACCTTGCCAATGTGATAGGTAAAAAACCCTTAATTTTCATATAATTGATAACAAATAAGCTCTCAATGTTTTTTTTTCTTTCAGTACTAGGGTTCAAACTCAGGTCCTTGTGCATCCAAGGTTGGTGTGTTAACACTTGAGCTAAATCCCCAGCTTCAATATTCTTATTTACGTATTTGTATTTCCTATGTTGTACACATTCAGTACTGTAGAGTCACATTATTTGTTGTTTTATTTTCACATTGAGTCATTTAAAGTTTTTGTGTGTTCACTGTTTCATAGATCTGTGAGTTTCCAGTCTATATTTTGCTTAGTGACTATCAAATGATGTTTTTAAAGTAATTTTGCTTCTTATAGTTAAATTATCAACTTTATTGATTTTGTGATTTCTTTCTCTATATATTTGTATTATTGATTTTCATACCAGAATAAGAGAATTTAAGATGTAAATTAGGAGTTATTCACACTTTTTATTTTCTTCAGGGTTCCCTGCTGAAGAAATGATCTCAGCCAAGTAATTTTAAAATACTGACCATTTGGACTGCTCATGACAACTTTTATAGAATTTGGCTTCTAACAACTTTGTCAAAAGTATCGTGTGTCATGTTAAGATTATAATTTACGTGGACTGAAACCATGTAGTAAAACATTTTTAAAATTCACTTTTAAATGTTGGGTGGGGAACAGAGAAATGAAAACGGAAGACCAATAAACAAAGGGGAGATTCACTTTAACATCTACTTAAAATCTCTAAGACCTCTTCAAAATCTCTCAGAGTGGTGAGCTACTTTTTCTAAGTGCGGAGTTTGTGCTGAGTGGCAATTACCATTTTCTGGGAGAAACTGTACCTAATTTGTATTAGTTTTTCTTACCGCATTTTTCTGTTAATACAGTCTCAAAGGAAAAAAATAGGTCAAAATAAAACAAAAGTATGCAAACTAGGACTTCTTCCTCCCAGTGAATAGTATTAAACTTCTTACAACGCGCAGCGTTTTAGGATGTAGGCAGGAGTGAGTTACTCAGGAGTGGCGGCTGAATCTTTTCCTGAACGGACAAAGGGCCCATAGGCCTATTTTCCCTAATTCACAGCCCACCGGCCAGCGTTTGCGGGTTTACGGCTGCTGCGCGCCAGGCTTGTCCTTCTATTTACACCCACGATTCGCGGCTCCTTCCAGCGTCCACTCGCCGGAAAAACCACGACTCTGTGCGTGGCCCTCAGAGTCCTGCACGCACCTGCTTCTGCGCTACTTTCCTACCGGATGGGGGACTTGCTTGTGTGGCCCAGCAAACGGGTCAGCAGATGGTGTGAAATACGCTGCTGTGCGTGTTAAGTGCTGAGCGTTGCAAGGGTTGCGCCCGGAGGAGGCCAAGTTGCGGCCTTGTCCGGCTCGGCCCCTCCGCACGGAAACACACCACGCAGCGCACGTGCTGCCCAAGCGGGCACAAGACGCTTCCGTTTAAAGAAGTGAGGTGGAAGGGACCGCGCGGGCCGCAAGCGCGACTTCTGGGCCTGAGGAAACCACGGGCTGTACCAACGGAGGGCGTTTCGCGCAGAGACAGCACTCACCGTCTGGTCCAGGCTATAATCAAGCGATGCCCGGAGGCTCAGAAAAGTTTCTATCTAGTAAAGTGGGACCAGGGATAGGGAAAGGGCACTTCAACTATGGGGAGAACTTTGGAAACAATCTGGGGCTGGGTTTTGGAAGGCGTTGCTTTTATCTTTTACTTTGTTTCTTCTTCCCTGAAACTAAGAACGCACGTTGCTCTGAGCATGACAAAGGAAGCGGAGTTTTACGGGGTGTGGCCGGCGTTTTTCCTGTACCTCAAACGGCTGCCGCCCGGGCCGGAGACGAGGCGGCCTCCCCGCTCGCCCTTGCCCCGCCCGCCGCCGGGCCTCGGGGCACATCGAGGCTCCTTCCCCACGGGCGGTGCCGTCACCTTCACGCGCTGTCCGTGCTGCACACGCGGCCGGAGCGGTTCCGTTCGGAGGGGAACCAGGCGACTCACTTTCTCCGTCACACAGACAGAAATCCCTCTTGAAGATACCCCAAACCCCTTCTTGGGGGGCCTCCAAATGCTTCTGTGGCACCTGTGTCCGTTTCTTCTTTTTCTCTCTTACCCATTATTTACTCTTTTATTAACTGGCTTGGTTCTGACCGGAATGACGGCTTTGCCCTTCGCAGCTCGGCTCGGCTCTTCCCTGCCACGGCTCCCGCCCTGTAAAACTCAGCTTCCCTCGTCAGCCAAGTTGCTATTCAGACAAAATAAACTCTTCTACTGCAGATGTTTCTACACACGTCCCGAGGCCACCTCTTTTGCTACATGCATTTTAGAGTGAATACCTTCACATTTAAAAATAGATCAATTTCTGAGGACCAACTTGCCTCAAGTTCAAAAGGATGTCACTTCGATTCTTCAAGATGAGCAGAAAACATTTTGAACTAACTAGACATCTCACTCTGTTAGAACAGCCAGAGGGTTGTTTTCTTCGTCTCTTCTCAAGCTTGCTTTCCGGGACTGTGTTTTGTCTCCTGACTTCACTCGCGAGGGCCCAGGGAGCTTTGTGTTACCCCGGAGGGAGACAGTGCGAAGGCCCCGCCGGCCCGGAGGACTGGTCGGTGCTGCGGTTAGAGTCGCCGTCGGAGGCCGCGCTGCACGAAGAGCGTGGCTCGGAGGGTGTGACAGTATAAAAAGGACTCTACTATTTTTTCTCTAATAAAACATTTAGAGGTATAAAAGAGTTATAATTTATCTTTGTAGTCTTTTAAAAGACAGTGCTGATTTTTCCCTCCCTAGTCTAGGTCCTTTTTGATAAATGTGGGCCCTGTTGATTGAAATGTGAAGATACTGTACCATGGGCGGCTTTGGAGTGCTTTTCTAAATATTAAGAACTGAAATGTGAAATTCTTCAAAGTGCAAAAGCAAAAGGTATATAAATGCTGTCCTATTTCGGAAATTATCTTAGTGACTTTTTTTCTAACGGTGGCCACACAAAACATTCTTTTAAGTTTGTTCTACAAAACTTTACTTCCATTTATCAGATACCCCATCTGCAAGCAGCGCATCTTCAAGATATATATGTACGGATTGGTATCTCACTGTAGTAGAGACAATGAGTCCTTCGTGTGAGAGTTTATAGTATAAGCTGCATCACCTCTATGACAAAGGAAAGGCCAGACGAAGCCGCAAATATTTATCTTAGTCAACAGAAAAGCTCAGAGTGACTCTCCTGCTGTTGTTAATTTCCATTTTTCCCTGTCATTGGCTTTGTATTACTTCCTGTCAATTTCACACCGGGAAACAGTGTGAAACAAATAGAGAAGATTTGCTGGCATCCTTTCTCCCTGAACAAAAAAAAAAAGCAAAGAAAGGAAAAAGAAAAATAATAGAAGATATTCCAACTGAAGAATGTTTAAATCAATCTTGTAATTGCATATTTTGATATCAAAAAGGTTTGCCATAAAGATCAGAAATATGGATCTAATCAAAAGCTTCTTTTGTAAAATCAACTTCTAGTTTCTTTCAGTAACATTTGCTAGTCTTCAGAGGTGAACCCAAAACTCCCGTCATTTGTGCTTAGGAGATCCATGTAATTTCGAGTAGATTGTGAAAATGGTCTATATGAAATGCCTGGATTCTTTCCATCAGTGTGTTGCATCGTAGTTAGGGAATTCAGTCCTTGAACTCACAAACAGAGGAACAAGAGGATGGTTGAAAGTATTGTAAAAGTGTGTACGCTTGAAAGAGTAACTTTTGCATTCCCAGTGACTTATTCTCCATACTGGGGTGAGTCAAATTTTAAGGTACTTTTTTTCTTTGAGAGAGAGAGAGAGAGACAGACAGACAGACAGACAGACAGAGAGACAGAGACAGAGATAAGGTCTCGCTTTGTAGTGCAGGCTGGCCCTGAATTCACTATGTAGCCCAGGCCAGCCTCGAACTCACAGAGTCCTCCTGCCTCTGCCTCCAGAGTGCTGGGATTACATGCGTGAGGCACCACACTTGGCACTGGGGTATGTAGTTACCGGGATCAAACCTGGGACCTTGCGCTTGTCAGGCAGATGACAGAACCACTGAACTAAATCACTGGCCAACGTAAGTTTTTTTCTTTTTTGAGACAGGGTCTCGCTTTCTAGTTCAGGCTGGTCCTGAACTCACGGTGTAGCCCAGGCGAGCCTCGAACTCAGCAATCCTCCTGCCTCTGCCTCCCGAGTGCTGGGATGACAGGCGTGAGCCACCATGCCCGTCCAAGGTAACTTTTAAGGAAAAATCAAAATAGACTTCTTTCTGATAAGTTAACATATAATATCAGTCCATAGTTAAATTTTATATTCCTTTATTCTGATTCTATGGGACTGTTTTTTCTAATCCCAGTCACAGGCATTGTGATATAGCCACTTTTGTAACAAGGCTTCTTATGTTGCAGCCACCAATTTTATCCCTTTCCACCATATTTCCAAATCATTGCTCTATAGAGATTATTTTCAAGCCTCTGTCGCTCTTATACCCTACTTGAACATGTGTTCTTATTAAACTATGTCTATTTTCTTTATATGTACACTTTGGAATTAGCTCCTGCTAACTGTACATGGTCACAAAAAAGCATTCTAACTTCATGAGAAATGAGATATGAATTAGTTCGGTACAATAAATCTGAAAAACAACATCATATGCATGAAATTTTACTCTTTTAGAATATATAATTACCAACCAATTGTACAAATTCATTTCTGACCAGAAATCTTTATTTCCGCCTCAATCTTTTCATAGGCATTGCTTCGGCAGTGCGTGGTCTACACCTAGAATGGAAGGAGGCATGAGAATGTAGGTTTTTGTAGTACACTCTTGACAACATAGAGAAAAGCAAGGGGTTATTGAAATTTTGGAGTAGAAAATACCTATTTAGAAAAAGTGTTCGTTAAAAAAATTATAGTTCATGGTAGAGAAGATAATTCTTGCAACTAGGATTGGGCTTTTTCCTGGGAAATCCTGATTTTTGACTTCTCCAGAACTCAGAATTTTCATTTACAGGTTTCTTTCATATGCTGGGCAATTTTTTTTACAAACAACCCCCTGAAGTGTGAGTTATGTCTTCAAAGTTCAGTTCTAGTTGTTTTTTGGTTGAATATAGACCCAATCTAGAGTATATTTATAAAACGCAGCCAAGAACGTTTTGAAAACATACAATGAGCACTCACATTCCTATTATCCAGCTTAGAAAAATTATACTCCCTGAGATTACCTGGACTCCTAAGTCCTACCTTATTTTATTCATCCTTAGATGTAGGCATAATCGTGGATTTTGCACATATTATTGTTCATTGTTCAATTTAGCCTAATTTATATTTGCATCCAAAACAATGGATCATTTAAATACAAAGTTGTTGAATTTATGTGATCAGATTGAATCATGTTGTATGGATTTTTCTATAAACTTTTGCTATGGCTCAGGATTTTCCTAAAATTGATTCATTTAGTTGAAATTTATCCATTTTCCTGTTGCATAAATTGTAATTATAGCTGTTTGCAACCACTGATTTTAAATTTAACATTTGAACTGGTAGCATTTTGATAAAATGGTTTTGATGTGTCCTCATGCAGACTGAAGACACTGATACTTTTCTCATGAATTTCACATCTATAAAGTCATTGAATTTGGGACAGTTAAAATTCTACATTTTACCTGTCTAACATTTTACTTTCCCTGATTTCTCTCTGTCCTGTGCCTCCTTCTATTCTAGGCATACATGTTTTCTCCTATGTGCCTCCAAGAACAATGTTGTTTGAAAAAATTGAAACAAAAATAGACTATTTCTGGTCAGAAATAAATTTGGACAGCCTGTGGTAATAAAGTATTCTAAAATAATAAAATTTCATGTTTATCCAAATGTTCAGCAATTTTGCCACATATTTTTAGATAAATAAAATGATTCAGTGATAAGCTGTTCAGTTCACATTGAATGATGCTCTTCTGTATAGAAACACACAAAGCTTCGATGTTGCTGTGTAATTTCCTATGTAATTTTCTGTGGGTTGCTTTGCCTGGCTGCGAGTGCCTGGATTTGCTTGTATCACTCCTATTTAATTGGAAAAATTGCTATTGCCACCAAAAGAGAAGGGCAGTCAGCACTGTTTTCCCTCTGTGTATACAGTGATTTTCTGTGAAGGGAGTTAATGCCCCTGGGATGATAATATTTTATAAAATGTTCAAGAACTATTGTGGACCAGGGAATTGAAGTGCTGTCTTGGGGAGAAAAATGAAGGAAATTTATATGGAAGATTAGAAAAGAGGCTGAGATTCTGGCCGAAAAGTCAAATGTAATTAACTTCACAGAAGAGATAACATGGCTCCTACCTTAAAGCCTTACTGGGAACTTATGAGCTCTTTTCATTGTAGTGTTTTGTATATATCAAAAGTAAATGCAATGAAAATCCCTTACATTACATATTTTAAACACTTAGGTGCTACTTATGTTTTCAAAGCACAAGTCAAAGCGAATGTGAGGCATAAAGGGCTCTCGGGCCTTGCTCCAGCAGGCTCCCCCGCGTGGGCTGCTGTGGACGAGGTGTACTGGGAAAATGTAGATTTCATTATGTATGTAGTATATGTCCCTTTCTTATAAATGAATGCCTTTCAATTGGTAGATATCAACACTGAAATAGAACCCATCTTGGGTGATTAGGATGGCTTATGTCCATCCTCCGAAGGGAGATTTATGTGGTGAAAACAAAATAGAAACCTTTATTCTGAGTGCAAATACCTTTGACTTAGTAAGAGCTTAAAACTTAGCTTAAAACAAATTTTTAAGATACGTGGCTTCAAAAATATCTCGCCCATACAGCTCCTCCACTCTACCAGCAGGGTTACACTGACTTTGAATCATTTCTTCCTTCTATTTCATCATTTAAAACATGCTGAAAGGTTTATAGCAGCTCAGTTTGTAACAGCTAAATGTTGAAAACAGCCCAAATGACCATCAACAGGAAGCTGGATAAAGAAGATGTTTTTATTTTTAGTAAAGTGGAGTATTAGCCACAAAGAAAGATAAATTTGAGTCACTTATACCCAAAAGAGTGTACTTTGAGGACATGTTCATAATGAAATTAATAGGACACAGATGTGTAAATACTTTTTCTGTAGTATGAGAAGGTGAAGGTGTGAATGAATGCCATATGGATGGTAACTATTATGAACTAGGAAGATAATCTTCAAAAGAAAAAGGGAAACGTCGTAGAAAAAAGAAAGTACAAAAGGGAAAGACAAAATTTGATGTTAAAAAAAAGGAACCAAAGGGCTGGAGGGTTAGCTCAGCGGTTCCAGTGCCTGCCTCGCAAGCGCAAAGTCCTGAGTTCGATCCCCGGTGACCACATACAAAGCTGGGCCTGGAGACTCGCGCCCACCAGCCATCAACACCGCATAGCACAGAGCCGGGCGTGGTGCCTCGCGCCTGTCATCCCAGCACTCGGGAGGCAGAGGCAGGAAGATTGCTGAGTTCGCGGCGGCTTGCCTGGGCACCATAGTGAGCTCAGGGCCAGCCTCAACTACAAAAGTGAGACCCTGTCTCAAAAAAAAAAAAGGAAACAAAGCTTATGTGAATGAGGTGGGGTCATAGGTAGGGCAGGAGTAGGGGGCAGGATGAGAATCAAGATGTGTCATGTACAGGTATAAATTCTCAATGTGGAATGAGATCATAATTCATGTGTAAGATATACCCATAACTAATATAAAAAAGAAAGTACACATAAAACACATCTTACTTATTTCCTATTGGAGTAAGTGTAACGATAGAGGTAGAAAGAGACTTCAGGAGGGTGTAGAAAGGAAAAATAACTATGAGCAGACTGTCAAGCTTCCTAAAATGATCTTTATTTACAGTGGCCTCCAGGAGAGGAGAAGGCCTTAGAAAGTGACCCTAAGCGAGAAAGTCGGCTCGGCCGGGGCGTTGGCGGGAGCCCGTGAGCCCGTGCGGAGCTCCCGCGGGTTTCAGCGGCCAAGGCGAGCCGCGACCTCAGGGCTTTTTCTGGCTTCACAAAATGTTTTCACAAACACATTTCTGTTGAGAAAGTTTTCTATAAACTTACTATATGGTGTAACGCTTACACAAACTTCCAGCTTAGTTTTGAGATATGCTGGAAATCTCCATGAATGGGAGCCCGTGCTGGCGTCCCAATGTCTTCAGGGTGCAAAGAGAAACGAGCTTGTTTCGGGGGCCGCACAGCTGCCCTCCTCGCTCGGACGCGTCGGGAGCCGCACTCAGTCACGTGGGCACAGTCACGTGGCGTGTGCGTTCGCTTCCGGCCTGCAGTAGTTTGAGAGCTTCAGCACGCCGATCGGCTGAATCCATTCAAAAGGGCGCACTGAGTCAGAGTTTAAAACCATGAGGCACAGTGGATGTTTTTCATAATCTATGTCCACAAGTTATTTTCTTACAGTGATCATTTTGAAAAGCAATCTACATTTTAAAAATTGATTTTATCAGCATACACACCTTATGCTCACATTCAACGCTGAGAATTCGCACCGGTACATGACACATCTTGATTCTCATTTTTCCCCCTTCCCCTGCCCCCCTTCTACCGCCTACCACCTATATATACGCCTTGTTTTTTTTCACCATCACATTTTTTCTTTCTCTTCTTTACTAGCCCCTACCCTCTCTTTTCTTTTTCCTTTTCTAAAATGTATGATAGGTGTTGTGAAATAGGGAGAAAATATTCCAAAGAAAATGATCCACATTTTTGATAGACCGTCACTTGTTGGCTCCTGTCATTGCAAGAGGTTACCTGTTTGCTCGCTTCTTCGAGTGTTTTCCCTGAGGAGCTATGTCACAAAGCAGCTGTTAATCAGCTTTGAAGAGTTTTCACTGACAGTCCCCTTAGGTGTTATCCTGGCCAACAGGTGAATCCTAAAGCGGAGTAGACGGTGCCGACTCTCAGATGAAGTAGTGCTGAGGTCAACTCTCAGCTCTTCTGCTTCCTGGCTCTGGGCCTGAGCGGTCATGGGATTTTCATTTCCTTCCTAGTAAGCCAGGGCTAATAATTCATTTGGGTAAACACAGGTGCAGGGATTGGCTGTGCAGGTAGCAAGCAAAGAAAGTTCTGATTCGAACCGAAAGTCTGTTTCTTCCCTGCAGCAGGCTCTGCACATCCGTCCGCACTTGTGCCTAGCTCAGAGTATCTTGTTGCAGGCTAGTCTTCATCACTGGGTCGCCTCGACCGCTTGAATATGCCTTTCGTCCCACTGGCCAAGGGATATGCAAAGGCCTCTCTTCCTGAAAGTCTACTCTTTCTTCACAGCGCTTGCTACTGGCAGCAGCTTCTATTTTTGTAATTATAGGTTTGCGAACTGTGACGAGGACCAAAACTGCTCTCCGTTTTACTGTGGTTCTAGTTCATACTTCTCATCTGGCACTGAGAATTCTCCATGCTGAAATAAGTGCTGGCTTTTAACTGAACCAAGTAAATGATCGGAATTCTAAAATCTTGATAAAAGACATTTCAAAACTCATGGAGCAGGTCAGCATTGCCGAGTAGATAGATTGGCCTTTGAAGACCAATAAACGAGAGTCTCATGTTAATTAGCCAAGAATCTTTATACAACTTAGTCTCTACACACGGTTTATACTTCTGTGTATAGGCTGAAATATTCAAGGAGGTTTTTCTAATGTTTGGTGAATAACATAAATTAAGGGCTTATTAGAGTGTGTATGTTATACTCAAATATTAAATAGTGGCTTGAGATATAGACATTAATAATCACTATTATAAAATACTGTTTAAAAAATAAGATACCATATTAATTGTTAAATATGTTTTGACTTACTGTTAAATAAAATATTCTAATATCCACTAGAATTTAGTATAGTGTATCAGAATTTTTATCTGATTAATTCAAGATAATCCATCTCAGAAATATGCTTTGTTTAAATCACCAGTAGAAGCAACAGTTAAAACACTTCAGCAGCTGAGAGAGTATGAGGTTTTAAACATTTGGAGTAGAGAGTATTTGAAAGAAAATAACACAGTTATTAATTAATGGTAAAAGACATTAGCTTAAAGTCCATTTTTTCTAAAGATAGTTCAGAGCAGCGGAAAAACAGTTTGTGCATCCATTTGAGATCGGAAAGC
>PVIC010035151.1:0-19204 GCA_004025085.1 Thryonomys swinderianus | reverse complement strand
GAAGGAAGGAAAGAAGGAAGAAGGAAGGAAGGCAGGAAGGCAGGAAGGCAGGCAGGCAGGAAGGTAGGAAGGAAGGAAGAAAGGATGGAAGAAGGAAGGAAGGAAAGCAGGCAGGCAGGAAGGTAGGAAGGAAGGCAAGAAGGAAGGAAGGAGGGAGGGAGGGAAGGAGGGAGGAGAAGAAAGGAGCAAGGGAAAGGGAAAGAAAGGGGAAAGGAGAGAAGAAAGAGGAAAGCTGATAACTAATTTCCTTCCAAAACAGCAAGTTTTAAAATACAAGGAAAAATAGTGGCAGCATTGAAAAAATGAAGAGATGAATCCAAGCCCACAATTATAATAGGGAATTCAGCGCTCTTCATTTAGCAAGAGCTAGAACAAGAAGACAAAATATGTGTAAAGATACAGAAAACTTGAACAATTCTATCAAGCAGCCTTATTCAATAGTCATTTGTAACACTCTACCCAACAAGAGAAAAACATATGTTTTCAAGTACAAACAAGTTAGACCATATCCTGGGCAAGAACATAAAATGTAACAAATTTTTTAAAGATTAAAATCATAGAAGTATTTTAACAGAATTAAGCTAATCTAGAGACAAGTAACAGGAAGACACCTGCACAACTTGCAAATATTCAGAAAGTAACCTATTTCTAAATAACACATGAATCAAAGAGAAATATCAAAGTAACTAGAAAAATATTTTGAATTAAGTGAAAATGAAAACACCTGTATTCAAGTTTGTGTTAGGGTCCCTGAAATACTGCTCAGAGCAGAGGCTAACAAACTGGTGGTAGAGTGGTTTTTACAATTGCAAAATAAAACCACAACAATGAGATTTTGAAGGAGAAGGTACCAGTGACAATTGACAGAAGCTGTTTATAGCCTACAAAGTATAAAATATTTAATATTTGACTCTTTGTAGAAAATATTTGCCAACCCTTTGCTGAAAGGGAAATCCATAGCAGCAAATATTCATTAAAAATCAAGACATTTCTTAAAGCAATAAACTTTTAATCTTTTTTTTTCTGTGACAGGATCTTGCTCTGTAGTTCAGGCTGGCCCTGAGCTCACTATGCAGCCCAGGTAAGCCTCGAACTCAGCAATCCTCCTGTCTCTGCCTCCTGAGTGCTGGGATTACAGGCGTAAGCCATCACATCCCACTAATTTTTTTTTAATTTTAAGAAGTTAATGAATGAGGAAAGAAACCTAAAGAATGAATAACAAAGGCTGTAGTAAAGGTAATGGTGGAAATCATCAAATTACAGAGTCAGCGAAGTCGAAGGTTGATTCTATTAAAAAAACAAACTCAGGAGGTTGATAAAACTATGAGCAGATTAATCAAGAAAAAGAGTACAAGAAAGAAAGCATAAATAAGACAGAAGAACATAAAAAGAGGACAGATATTAAGTAGATACAACTATCCATTATACACATATTAAAAGGATAAAAATGTCATATTTGTAGTAGTTGTTGCATTGCTGAGGAGAAATGGAGGACCTTGCACATGTTAGGCAATGAATCTACCATTGGGCTACATGCCAGCCATAATAATGATATATTATGAAGATCTTTATGACAATAAATTTGACAATTTAGATAAAATGGACATACTCCTTATCACAGCTTAAGTCTAAAACATCCCCCAAAAGCCTTGTGTTGGAAGGTGGAGGTTAGTTAGAGGAGATAGATCACTGAGGGCGCCATCTGGAGGGAGTGCTTTTGTCTCTGGCTCCTCCCTAATCTCTACTTCCTGGCTGCCCTGGGGTGAGCTTCCGTTCTCCTCCATGCTCATCCACTGTGTTGTTTTTGCCTTAGAGTCAGCAGAAAAGCAAAAATTCCTAACAACACATTAGCTAATCAAATGCTGTAAAAAGAATACTACATTGTAACTAACTGGGGTTTAGCTTAGGGAAGCCAAGTGGATACAGCCTTAGAAAACAATATAATTTACTCTATCAATAGACTCAATAAGAAAAATTCCAAGATCATCCTAAGAAAGTGTTTGGTAAAAGGCCATGTTTAACTAGGATAAAATTCCTGAGGAAATTAGAAATACAATTCAACTTTCTCAGATGAAAAGGGCATCTACTCTGTGAGACTGAGGTAAGAGGGTCACAAGTAGAAGCTCACCCTGGCAACTGAACAACCTCATGAAACTTTGTCTTGAAATTTAAAAGGCGGAGTGGGGTACATAGGCCTCAGGTTCGATCTCCAGTATCAATAGGGGAAAAAACGGGAAGAGCATCTGCATCGGGCATAGAGCCAGTATCATAGTTCATGGAAAAACCTGAATATTTGAGTCCTACAGCAGAGTATTAGGTTTCACCACTTCATTGTGGGGACCCTAGACACTGAACTAGGCAAGAAAAAGAAAGAAAGAGCAAGCGGATTGGAAGAGAAGTAACACCATCCTTATTCCCAATAGACACAATTATTTAGACATTTCAAACAAAGGAATTTTCCAAAAAAAGTCATTTAAACTAGTAAGTGATGTAAGGAAGTTTACAGAATATTAGTGCCAGTATTAAAAATCAGTAGCATTTCTATAACCTACCAGGAACATACCATTTAAACAATTTTAAGCCTATAATAACACTACCTATAGTAGTGCCAGAATCCACAATTTAAGGGTAAGTTTCACAAAATATGTATAGAACCCACATAGACATTCATAAAATATTGCTGTGAAAACTTAAAAATACTATATATGTGAAAAAATAAATTTATCATTCAATATTGTTAAAATGTCAATTCAACCCAAATTGATCTGAAGATTCAATATAGTCCCAAATAGAAATACTGTAGTGATTTTTTAAAGAATTTGACATGTTAAATCTAAAATCTGTAGAAATGCCAATTCTATAGCCAGAATGCCTGACTTCAAATATTGGTTGGAAAAATTTAGCAGATCTTGAGTGATTTGCCCAAACTCTGCCTATTTCCCATCTCCTACCTTGGCTATAATCCATTATTTTTATTACATTCTTATCTTTCACTTTGGGGGCTTTATCAAGTAAATGATGAGATATAATCTTCTTCATCTTATCCAAAGTGATTTATAGCTGAGCACATGAGCCAGTATGGCCAGTGGGATATAAAGATATCACCTCTTTTCTCATATTTTATTGGATATGATTCTGGGTATATGTGGGGCCTGGAACTTTGGTTGGCATGGGATGAGTTAGTCTGGGATGGACATGACAAAATAGGACAATAGAACAGAAAGATGGGAAAATATAGGGCTCTAGACAAAATAATTAACCCACTGAGGTACACAGTTTTCTTGAGCCACCAAGGGGAAATTTATTAGGACATGAAAGAAAAATCATCTAGATTTTAAAAATCATTTTACTTTTAGCCTTTGATACTTGTAGCCAGAAATACTCTAACTGATAAAATGTTATGTCTCTAGCTAATTTCTCTGTACTTCACTTTTCTCAACTTTAAATTAGAGATAATATTGTTAGGGATTGCTCTAGTCAAGGTTTGCAAGGGAACAGATTTAATACAGAATGCGCAACTTATGGGGTTATTTGATCATAGTCACCCAAAACATAAAACGCAGAAGAGTGCAAGAAATCTGTTCACATGATAGAGAATCCAGCTGAGAGCCTGGAGCTCCACAGCAATGTCTCATGCAATTCCACATCAAGGGTCTGCACCAGGAAGGCTCAAAGGCCAGTGTTGGAATCTAGACAATCTGTGCATGAGGGGTGAAGTGTCTGTGCAATCAGGATGGGGGTTCTGCACAGAAGCCAGGAGATAATTTCAAGAAGACCAACGCTTCCCTAATGAGAACAGCAGCCATCTCCATTGAGAGCAAGGACCTGAGCTCCTCCAGCAAGGAGAACAGCCAAGTTTATATCAGGAAAACCAGCCAAGGCAAGCTTCTCCAGGAAAATCAATAGCATGGAGTCTTCCCCTCCATCTTTCTTTTATGATGTTTCCAACAATAAACCTGAAGTGAGTCTTTCACACCCAGAACCATACTGATTCAGTTCAACTGGGCATTCACACTCAAATGGACCATTCATTAATCCACCACGGGAATAACATTAAGGATAATACCTCCTAGAACTTTTAGGGCCCACTAGGTGAAAAAGTACAAGAATACAATACAATAACTAGTAAGTACTCGATACATGTGAGCTGTTGTTACTAGTGTTAGGAAATAAAGTCTTGGTTCTCTTCCTTGAAAATTCGAAAAACTCATGTCTAAAACAGAGATGTAATTCAATCAACAAATATCTATAGATTGTTTGCCAAATGTCAAACCTAGATATGAGTAAATAAGATCTTGCCTCCAGAAACTCTCATACTAGAGAGAAAGAGAGATAGGAAGAGAGGATTGGAGTACAGCGTGCCTTGCATTGAGTGATTTAGTTTAGAAAGTTAATGTTACATAGAGCCTTAACAATGGCTTGGTAGAGTATTAAGTCAGTAAGACTTATTGGAGGAACATAGAAGCGAAGTCTCAAGAATATATATGAAGTTTCTAAATGAAGGGCATCCAGTAGGACATTTTTAAAGCTTCCAAACAAAGAAGAAAAAGAAAAGCATAATTAAGGCTTGATGACAGAAGCATAGGGTATTTAGAAACCAAAAAGCTCAGGGAGGTTAAGCCGTGGATGGCCAGGCTAAGAGACAAAAAATGGGCACAGTAAGGACTCAGGTAGAACCTTTCAAAGCCATGAAAAGGAGAAACTGCAGGCACCTTGGGAGGGTTTCTAATTTAGAAATCAGCATAAAGTAGGTCTTAGTAATGAAAATTGTGCTGCTCCTGGTTCATGTCTCTAAATATGAATTTGACCTGTTATTTATTTAAGATGCGAAGCTCTTGCCTATACATCAAAGGCCTTCGCTTAAAAAAAACATAAAATCTGGCTCAAGTTAAGATTGGAACTTTTAAAGTGGGGCAAGTTATAAATTAACAAGTTTTCCTACTGTATGCATGAATTGGAGGTTCACAGTGAATTAGGTCATAGACCTGGACCAGACTAATTGGCCTTCATGTTTTGGGTCCCCAAGCTGTGATAGATATTACAGAAAAGGGAGAGGGGAAGGTTGTAGAATACTGGATAAATTATAAGGTCCAGAGTTACAAGACTAGTCAAATTTAGAGGCAGTCAATTCAGGAAAGTGTTTACAGACCTTCTGGTCAGAGATCTCAAATGTTTAAAATATGGCATCTTTGCTTCAGCTGTCCAAGTTTAACTTTGCAGATCGCATAAATAGACCAAAATGCACCAATCCCTTCCCATAATGCATATCTTTTGTACTGTGTCTTTGCAGCTTTTTCCCCCTCACGTCTCACTTTGTCCTTGTTACTTGTTTTGGCCTATGGAATGTATCAAGTATAATACATGCCAATGGTGGAAAGTACTAGTTCCTTGAAGTTTGACCCTTTTTCTGTTGACCCTTAACATCATCAAAAGAGTAAGCCCAATTTTATCTGCCAGGGGATAATAGGCTATGTAATGAGCAGTATAATCACCCTACTCAAAAGCGTCACAAACTAACCAACTACCTACCCTTAGAATCATGAGTGAGCTCAGCTAAGAAAAGTAAAAGCTAAGCCTAGCCCAAATTCTTGACCTTCAGAATTATGGGCTAAATAAACAGTTGTATTAAACCACTGTATTTTGAAATATTTTGTTATGCAGCAGCAGCTGAATGATACATACACTAAGCAACTTAATGTTAAAAATTGGAGAAATAATATCTTATCTGACTGAAGCATAAAGGAAAGAGAAGGAACCTCCATCACTCTCTTCCTATAAGCCAGAACCTCATCTAGCACTCCCTTATGGTCTTTAAAGAACCTTTGCAGAATTACTGGATTCCTAAGCGACATTCCAATTTGATCAAGTCCTAACATTATTTTTACAGATAACAATATTGGGGACTGGAAATAACTTTGATTGGCCTAAGCTAATCAGTATTGTGAATGGCTGCCTGTGGTTGATAGTTGAGTGAGAACAAGTGAGATCCAATGAAATACTTATCGAGAGAAAATAGAACGTGAGGAGTAGTTTCAAGCATCCGTAACAAAGAAGATTACCTGCAAAAGGAGTCATAGAAGAGAGATGAAGATAAGTCAAATCCAGTGACAGCTATGGACCCTGCAGAAACTGAGCAAGATCTGCCTTTGGACTTCCAGTTATATGATGAATAAATATCTCTGTTTCTTAAGTCGATTTGAACCGTACTTATTATCACCTATTGCCACTGGTTCCATTGCTGTAGGCCTGAGATGTAACAGGAGCTCATGGCAGAAGGGTGTGGTATGTGTGCCCACATCACGGCAGCCAGGAAGCAGAGCGAGGAAAAAAGGCCATGAGGAAGGGACCAGGAATAAGATACAGCCCTCAGGCTACACTCTCAGGACCTACCCCCTTCAATTAAACTCCATCTTCTAAGTTTCCATTATCTCCCAATAATGCCATCAAATTATCAGTGGATCAATCCACTGATGAGATTAGACTCTTCATGATCCAGTCATCTTTAGAAAACACCATCTTTGAATACCTGAAATGGGGGGCGCCTTAAGCCAAATCATAACAGATATGTTTATTTTAGCTCCCTAGGATACTGAGTGTCCATACTTAGATAACCCACTGCTTTCTGAGTCTTTCCTACTTTCTCCCTAATCAATGAGAGCCTTTCAGATTTATACACGTACACTTCCCATCCCTAAGTCTTTCTTGAACCTGGATGCTGAGAAATAAGTGAAAATCCACAATAATGGGCTAGGAATCTGAAGAGACATGTTCAAGCAGAAAGCAAAACTTGAAGCCAAGTCTAACCAGTTAGCCTGAGTTATTAAATTATACCTTTGTAATTCTCTATGTGGGATCATAAATGGTATTAGGATGTGGATGGGAAGGGAAGCATTGTTCCCAGTGGTCTGAACATAACTTAGATATGGGAAGAGAGTGGCTACATTGTATAGGAAGCCTGATTGACTATTATAACAACGCAGACATAAAAGGCAGAATGCAAAATAATATCACCAACCTAATATGTCAAGACTTAGAGCAGAAACCCTATCTCTCTGATATGCACCTACACACTTCACAGTTGGACAAATGTATTCCCTATCTAATCACTGGAAAGTAAAAATAGGCCCTTCTTTCTCTACTTGTTTGCAAATTGAAAGTCTAACAACTTTACCACTCAACTGCTTGATGATTAGTAGGCGGTAATTTAAACTATACACATTATGCTAAGTATCCTTATATTAATTCAGTCTGAGTGAGTTTTTATAAAATGCTTTGTTCTGCTCAATAAAGTTAATTATATGTTCTATGTTTCATAACTGAGTGTCTTGATTTTTTTTAAAACATAATGGCAGCTTCAATTGCATTTCCTTATAAACTCGGGTGTGTAACCAAAAGCAGTTCATGCAAGGAAGCAAAGCTGTCCACTCCCCACAACCCTGCCTCTTACATTCCCAGTAGGGTTACAAAGGTGGCAAAGATCCTGCACGTTTATAAGGGGCTAGTTGTATTTAAGAGGTCCAGGACCCAGAACCCTTATAGGCTCAGGGTTACTGCTTCAGTGAGAAAAGGGAAAGCAAGAACTGGCACAAAAGCTTCAAGGTTGTTTCTGGGGTTCTTAAAAATAACAGGTTAAGAAAATGGAACTCAACCAATATGTGAGCAATTCCACAACATGTGGGGACCATTTGGGGATATGTCACTACATATGGTGCTCATAAATCCTGTGCAGGTGGCTTCTGGATGAGCACGGGTATGTGCTGCAACAGCCTGTGTCTAAGATCTGGGGAGGGCATAGAAAGATATATGCCTTGTATGAAAGTTATAAAAGAATATGAGTAGTTATCATTTACCGAGTATTGCAAGTTGTTTACATACATTAATAAATCTAGTCTGCCTTGGAACTCTATGCAGTAGGTGTGGGAGATAAGGGAAGGGGACATCACTGGAACTTTCATAACAAATTCTAGTCCCCTGTGAGTTCCACGGCACAAGGCTAGTTGTACTTAAGAGGCCCAGGACCCACAATCCTTAGCAGGTAGGCTCAGTGTGAAAAGGGAAAGCAAGAACTTATAACTAATAAACAGGTAGAAATGAAGTTTAGAGAAGAATCTGAGCTTGGGGCCGATCCATGCTACTCTAGGTAGCAAAGACTGCAGACCAGAGCTTCCACACCTTTTATTAAGTCCATTGGGAGCAAGCAATTTAACAGGTCACTCAGATAGCAGCATGTTTGTACATCCTAGAACAATGAAGAGTTGTGTAGATAATGGTCCTGAGGTAGTTCTGTCCTGTAGCATCCTAGCGCATGTTACCACTCAGGTATCTGTTGTCCCCAGAGGTAAAGATGAAGAGTCAAATCCTCAGGTCCAGCTCTGTCATTGCTGGGTTGCACAGGAAAGGTCAACCCAGTCATAGTCCCAATTGTCCAAGTAATTTTCCCAAATAGGATTGCTCCCAACAAGTAGGTACTATTATTATTCTCAGTATAAAGATGAAGAAAATTGAAGATTGGAGAGGTGGAGCAACTTGGCCACAGGGTCAAGTAGTAAACAATCGTAGAATTGACAGGGCCAATCAGAAGTCTGCATGGTGAGAAGACAGTAAAATCAAAACTAGGCATCTCTGCAAAGAGGATAGATAGAAATGTGCAGCTAAACAACCAGCAGGGGAATCTCAGGCACATGGGAGGGTTAGAAGCACCTGGGGTGGCTGGTTTTCAGCATGGATGACCTCCTTTAGCACTGAATATCAACACCTCCACATACATATAGGAGGGAAAGGAGAGAACTTACTGAGGAGCCAGCAGATGCTCATGAGAACAAGTGAACTTAATACCTAAGAAATGTCAGGGGAGAAATTATTGTGATTTATCTCACTTTTATAATACTATCCTAACTATGCGTTTTTAATTTAACTAACACAGTTTATATCTCTAATGCATTGTCTTCTTAAAATAATGATTTAATCATACATCATCTGGCACACAGTTTAGTGCAGGGCTTGTAGGAACTGAGCAAATACTAAATATACAATTTCACTGATGATGGTTATCAGAAGTATCTTATATAGGCACTACTGGATGCAGTCAAATTGGATGGAAAGATAATAATAGAATATGTGGAACATGTCTGAACATAACTTCCAATATGTTCAGTTAATGTACTCTTGGACAAGTCATTTTTCCACTCCTAGTCTCTGTTTTGATGTTTGCTTTATAATAGTAAAAGGGAATAAAATCACAGTAAGCTTATCCTCAGGCCTATTTCTGAGATCAAGTGAGATAATGCATATGAAAGCATTTTAGGAACTATAAAATACCATCTCTGTGTTAGGTTCCATTAGCCTAATTAACCTTCCTATTTACAGATACCTTGCATTTTGACAGTGAATATTTCATTTGATTTGTCCACTGGCAATTACACAGCGTGGAGCTACAGATCAGCACCAGGGCATGGTTCCACACAAGCTGCTCTTTTCTCATCCATTTGTAGGAAAACCAAGCCCAGAAAAATAGGAAACTCAACATTCAGCTCATGGCTTTTCCATTCAATTACTGTGAAACTATAGGCAAGATAATAAAACTTATAAATCTCAAGGTTCATTCCTGATAAATATGTGCAGTTTATATCAGCTTTATCCATCTTACAGTGTTGCAGTAAGGAAACTGGAACTGTAGAAAATCCAAGTGTCCCAAGTATCATTTACCTCCTCTGAGTAGACAGTACATCCTGTATATGGTACTTAAGGTATGTATGAGCAAAAAGATAACGTAAGGTCTACTGTGAGCCCTAGAAGTAAAGATGCCGGGTCCTGCAGACTGCCAATCAACAAGTGTTCTGAGCACCTGTTACTCCCCCAAATCCAGATCGTATTACACGGAGGAGGAATAAGGGAATGTACCCGATCACTATTGGTCTACCATCCATAAAAGAAAAGTTAATTTACTAGATTCAGTTCACCACTGAAGTCACACTATGAAACACTGGCGTCAGAATTCACCGGGGACACTTCCATTCATAGTGTCCCAATAACCCATGGAAATCAACGTTCTAGTATTTACAGAGAAGGAAACAGCTTCCAAAAACTCAAATTTGTAAGGTTGACGTTCTTCAGGAGGGAAGAATAGATAAACACTGTGTAAGCTATGAGTCCAGTCTGGAAGTTGAGGGACCACCGTAGCAGGTTAACCTCTGCTCTCCGAGCCTCAGTTTATACATCTGTAACACCAGGACCACGGATCTTGCCCGGGGTTGTAGCAGCTGATAATTTAGGGAAAAGAGAATCTTGTTTCTATTCTGCTCATGTGGAGAATCCTATGAATCATTTATTATCCAGGCTTCTCCTCCTCTCCATCTCTCTTTGAGCTTATTTTCAGATATTTGTCCATTCAGTTACGAGCTTTATTGAAAGCTGACTTTATCAATCACCACCTGCAAACCCGTGGAAAAAAGACACAAAATGAAGGTTCCACTCAATTCTCTCCTCCTCGGAGAAAGTTCTCTTTCCTTCACTGTGTCAGAGGGGGATAAGAGTAGCTTTAGCCACTAATCACAACTAATGGAAGATGCACTCTGCTCCTCTTGACTACAATGACTTGAGCCAAACCCCAGGGAAGTCCACATTAGGTCAATTTGCAGCTGGCGACTGAGGAAAGTGTAAAAAGCTCCCACCGCGGGTCCATTGTGGAGCCCTGAGAGGGCTGCACTTGACTGGGAAACTTTTAAATTTTTTTTCTCGACCTCTGAGGACCCTGGGCAAGGTGAAAAAAAAGGCCTTTGCAACAGGTCTGGTGTCTTGACGCTCATTTCCCCAGACACAGGGTCTTTGTGGAGGAGGAGAGGGCAAACGCTTACAGTCATGGCAGTCACCCCGGGCAGTCGGTGTCATCAGATCCCAGACCGAGCCCAGAGGCGGGGCCAGAAAACGGAAGGAGACAGTGAAGGGAAGCACAAGGCTTACTTTCTGGTGAGGCACAGGAGGGAAATGAGGTGTGGACAACCTCACCCGAATACAGGACTCGGGAAGTGGACATAGCCCTCCTGCCAGGTGAGGACACGGCCTCTGATGGAGCTAGCATTTCATACGCACTTACACACCCAGCACGGCAGGAAACACTGTGTTACTTCACTAGATCCTTCCAATAAGCCTATGCGGTAGATATTACCGTTATCCCCGTTTTAAAGATACGAAAACTAAGATCTGGAGAATCGAGCCATCTTGGCAACTGACACAGCCAGACAATCTGGGACTCACACATGAAACTGTCCTCAACACCCGCAGTCACTGTGTGCCCGAAGCAAGATTTCTCTTCCCTGGGCTTCATTTTCCTAGTTTTTCTGTCACCTACCAGAGTAAGGGACAGGAGGAGCCATGACTGCACTGCCTCGCTCATCAAGCTGTGCACTGAAGGCTTCCATCCTGACAAGGACCCACTGGGATAGAAGCCTGGCATTTGCTACAGGACCAACATACTGGTCTAACTAATCTAGTGATGATAGACAAATTATTGAACATTATTAAGTACTCTATTTCTAAAACAAGTGGCTATAAATATCTTAAGAGTTTGTGAAGATTAAAATAGAATGTAAATATACTTAAGCCTAGTATATGAATGTCACTTATTACTGTCCCCTTCAGAGGAGAACAGGTACAGTGGTTTAGAAGAAGGAAACAGCATTTGAAAGCGGAAGCAAGCCCGGCAGATGGAGCAGTAGGGCAGGCTGGTGTCCAGGGAGCCCATCCTGCCCGGAGTGAGGTAGGGTCAGCCCGTCTGGGTCTGCCTCGCTTTCACCAAGTACTTCCTAGTAGTTGAGGAAAACGATGCAGGACAGCGAAAGACCAGAGGCTAAAGGGGCAACACGGGGTGGGAGTGTGTGGGGGAAGGGCGGGACCTGCTGGGCTTGCAGAGCCGGAAGTCTTTGGAACAAAACCCTCTCTTCGGTAGCGAGCAAAGGCAATCTGAGTGGACTTGAACAACTCATCTGAATTGGAGGGGAAGAGAAAACATCAGAAAAAGCGTTTTTCTAAAAACTTGTAGCAGTCTTAAAGTTTGGATAAAGTTGGCTTCACCTTATTTCAAGAGAAGGCCTAATCTGAAGATTAGGAAACATTTTCATAAGTGCCAGGTAGAAAATTTTTTTAGGTTGTGTGGGTCAGACAGCTCCAACTACTTACCCTTTGTTGTATCAACAAAGCACCCCCAGACAGTAAGTAAACAAGAAGCTCTGGCTGCATTCCCAAAAAAAGCTTTATTCACAAAAACAGACAGAATGAATTTTCCCCGCGGCCAGAGATGACTGATTTTAGCCAGTGAAGGTCCCACTACTCGTAGTTGCCCAGAGTGCTGGCTAAGTAGAATGGTGCAGGACGTTCCAGTGACTTCAGTGATTGCTCTGGGGTAGTCTCACGAGGACGAATACCAGAAGCTCCATTTGATGGTCGTGTGGAAAAGATGGCTGAAGAAACCACTGTTTTTCTTTGCATAAAACTTAAGAAAATGCTCTAAGGAAAGCCAAGCTGAGATTGAAACTGGGAAATAAAGTGGGAGGATCAGAATATGTTATAGAAACCAAACTGAAGATCTAATTGAGCCTTGTTTAAACCTGGCCCACGTTTGACTTCACAATTATAAAAGCAAACACATTCCTACTTTATAAGCCCTTTGAGTTAGATTTACATCAACCAAAACACCCTCACTCAGGTACCGTGGGGATCGCAGAAAGGAAAAGAACCTTGTGACTCTCCACAGTTACAGCAAAACAAGACAATGCAACACTGAACATGGAACCGCTTCTGATCCACCTCAGGTTAGGGAATCAATATATACAAAACTCCACCCCTGGCCCTGCCGTCTGCACAGAACCGGAGCATCTCCTCTGTCACTGAAGTTTTTTGTTTTTGTTTTCCTGGTATTAGAGATTGAGTTTAGAACCTTGTGCTTGCCAGGCAGGTGCAGCGCCACTGAGCTACATCCCCAGCCCATCCTTGGTCACCTAAATTTTAAAAGCAAACTTTGTGTACTACAGGCTGAACTGGTCTTGGGGCCTTTTGTTACTGCAGAAGATAAAGCACAGAGAAGGGAACTCCAGTCACATTACAGCACTTATGGAATCTTTCCGTATGTTCTTATCTGCTATGGGAGACTTCTGTGAATCTCTGCTACTTAATTTGTAAAATGAGCATCTTGGACAAATCTGGCATCCGAAGTGCCCTGTTCTTGGCGTGTCCAGTGTTAGAGGAAGAGTTAGGATAACTGTCTCAGCCCTCTGGTAGGTTGACAGTTTGGATCTCATTCCTTACATGTAAGTGACACAAATTCCCTGAAAAAAAAATCAGAAATAAACAGGGAAAAATAAGAAACTACAAATCACTCCATCATTCCTTTTATCTCTTGTAAAGGTAACGACTGGGGACATTTTGATGTGGGTATGTTCAAGTTTACTTCTCTGTCTCTGTCTCTCTCTCCTTTAAATATAAGAAATTACAGTGTGAATATTATAACCTGTTGAATTACTCCAAAAATAATTTTTATCTTTTCCTTCCAATAAATATTTCTCCATGGTATGATGTTTTAGTAGCTGTAAGGAATTAGCTGCATGGATATACCAAAATGTATTCAACTAATCTCTTTCTGTTGGAAATTTAGGTTTATCCAATTTTATGCTATTTTAATAGTATGATGAACATTATTGTAGCTAAATTTCTACACATTTGCATTATTATATCCTTAGGATTTATTTTTAGAAATGGAATTACTAATTCAAAGTGTATAAACATTTTAAGTTGTGAGATGCTTTCACCAAATTATTCACAAAGTTTATGCAAATTTGAATTCTTTCTTTGTAAGTAGAAAATACTTTTCACTCACCCCATCATCACCACTAGGCATTGCTGTAATGTAAGAGTTTACTAAGGCAGAGAAAGTGACAAATATGGGATTTCGGATTCATTATGAGAGAATATTTTGAACCTCAGTTTTTTGGCATGGTAAATTTCCCATGTGTGATTCCCAGTTGGACCTAAGAGAGAGGATCTAACTCTGACTGTAAGCTAACAACAGATGGTGAGGATAGAAGAGGGTGGGTTGAGTCTTCTTTCAAGATCTAAAAGTATAGGAGAAATATCCTCATGGATGAGTAGGAAAGGAAGAGAGACTGACCAGAAAGCCAGAGGCAAATGGATATAAGAAGGGCAATTCCAAGTTTTCCAAGTTCTTCCAGATGTCTTTCCTCAAGTCTTAGTCCTAAATCATTCCTAATTATGATCTTTACTGTGATGTGAGAACGAATTCAAACACAGTACCTGCAAAGATGATCTCGAGTTTTGTTATCTTCCCTGTGACTCTTCAGTTTATACAAATACAGCCATATGCCACATAATGCGCCTGATAGCAGTGGCCTGTACATGCATGCAGCAGTGGTCCCATAAGATAAAAATGAAGTCGAAGCCAGGCGTGGTGGCTCACACCTGTAATCCCAGCATTTGAGGCAGAGGCAGGAGGACTGCTGAGTTCAAGGCTTGCCTGGGCTACATAGTGAGCTCAGGGCCAGCCTGAACTACAAAGTGAGACCCTGTCTCAAAAAAAAAAAAATGAAGTTGAAAATTTCTTAATGCTAAGGACTTTGTAGGCCTCATAATGTTTAGTGCAATGCATTGCTCACATGTTTGTAATGATGCTGGGACAAACAAACCTATTGCACCACTGCTCATTTAAAATGCAGAATACACAATTAGGTACAGTACATAAAGTTGGTAATTACAGGAAACAACTACACTGTCCATGTTTGTACTTCTTTAACATATTGTTATTGTCACTGTAGAGTGTGCAACTACTTCCAAAAGAGAAAAAGACTGCAAAACAGTTTGCATGTTACATTGGCAGGAGCCTCGCACATCTCACACTTACTTCAACTCTTGCTTACCTGGAGAGCCTGGGCCAGTGACTGACTCACACCATGGGGTGGGTAGGGACCCTATAATGTTCACACAGTGATGAAATCGCCTAATGATACATTCCTCAGAATGTCCCCTTGTCATGAAGTGATACATCAGTCTGTGTGTGTGTGTGTATGTGTGTGTGTGTGTGTGTGTGTGTGTGTGTGTGCCTGTGCCTGTGAGCACATGTGTATTTAAAGCACAGTTCTACAATCTGGGAGCATAGTATGGCAACTGTACTTTAAAAGCAATGTAAGAGCCAAAATTAGGATTTAGCATGTCATTCTCTTTCATTAAGCAGTACAGTACTTTCAGAAGTAGACTCAGCAGAGATGGGGAAGGGGAGACAGGGAGAAGATGGTGAAGTGGACAGGGCAGCAAAAAATGATCAAGATAATACATGTACTAATTTCCTCAAAGGAATGTAATTATTATGTCTCATAAACATATAATGATAAAAAAGACTTTAAAAGAAGCAGTCCATTCCCCTCCAGTATCTTGAATTTCTCTTTGTTCTATTCCTTGAGCATGGCAAGATGGTCTTCAAAGCCCTTGGTAACATCATGCAGACGATACCAAATAATAACTACTTTGCCTTGTAAGCGAGAAAAGGCCCCAGGATTTCTACTCCTGAATAATAACAAGTCTTAATGCCTTTAGTCCTCACCAAATGAGAAAAAGTTAAAACCCTTTTGGTGACAATAACGCCTAAAATGACCCTGAATGATCACTTAGTGTTCACCTCTCTACATATCCTTGAGTGTTTGCAGAATCTGGAATTTTCTTTCCCACCAGTCGAAAAGGTGAAATGGTAAGGTCGGGTTCTAAGGAGGGATGTGTGCTGTTCGCGGTCCCGGGACGGTACACTGCACGCACCCGCACGGGCCGAGAGGATCTCTTCTCCAAGCTGCTCTTTCCTCTCCTTCCTTCCCTTTACCTTCCCTTTCCTCCCCCCCCCCTCCTCTTCCTGTCCTTGCCCTGCTCCTCCATTGCCCATTTCCCCTCGGTTGGCTTTAAAGAATCGACCCTTGAAGAATTCTAGTCTGAGAGAAATAAATTCTGCCAGCAGCTTGAGTTTCCGTCTGGATGCAAATTCTCCTCCAGTCGGGCCTCTGGTGAGCCCTCAGCCCTGCCCAACGCTTGGACAGCGGCCTGATGAGACTTGGAAGCAGTAAGTTTCAGCTAAGCTATGTGTGGACCTTCTGACTTACAGAAACTACGAAATAAATGTGTGTTGTTTGAATCTGCTAAGGATTTATACATATATATTATGCAGGAATAAAAACCCCACATCTAAATATGCCTCTTTCTTTTATCCATTTCTGAAACAAGATTCTTTTTATTTTATTCATTAATTTTTAAAAATTGATTTTATTGATTTTATTTTACCTATACATTATGACCACATTCAACAATGAGAGCTGGTGCCAGAACATGACACGTGTCTGATTTTTTCCCATTCCCCTGCCCTCTGTAACAAGATTCTCAATGCAAACTACTTCTGTATAATTTAAACAACAACAACAACAACAAACAATTCACTTGAAGTTTACCAGAAGGTGATAGAATCGCTACAAAGTCTGGTCTCACTCAGTAGGCAGGAAAAGATGGTCCCAGCAGCGGGAGCCCCACCCACCCAGGGCGTAGCGGCATCAGCTGCCTCTGTTTCCGTGACTGCTACACCCGCTGCCACTGTTCTTGCCGCCGAACACCTAGAACCAGCGTCCCCACCACTGGTGCGGTCACCGCACAGCGTCTTCGCTGCTTTGCATCCTGTGCCGAGGTCCAGATATTCGGTGAGAGCACGTGACTGATCGACTTTCACTAATGTTCCTTTCTCTTCGCTGGCAGGAAACGGTGAAGTAACTATCCGCGGCCACAAAGCAGCTCAGTTTCCGCGTGCGCTATTTGCTGGGCACTGTGCCAGTGCCAGCTAGAGCGGAGTGCCGCTAGCGCTGTCTAGAAGGACGCAGTGCGCTGCTCTTCGCAGATGCTGTGAGAAGGCAGCCTCTGGGGGTGCACAGTGGAGCCCGGCCGGCTCTCACCCAGATTCTGCTATGGAAACGGCCACACCCTCTCAAGGCTGACCCCGTGGAATGTTCCTCCGAACAGGAAGGTGTTAGGAGGCCGGGATATCACAGATTAAAAAGACAAATGAGACTTATGTCAGATTGCAAATGGCAATTGAAGCCACCTGTGTGCATAATACTTCTTAGAGCCAGAGTACAGCAGGAAAGCAGCGGAGAACCAGAGGAGCAGGGACAAAGATTCCGAGATTGCACAGCGAGCCACAGGAGAACAAGTGCTCAGAGACAAAGGCTTTGCCCACAGGCAACTCTGAAAAGTGATTCCCCAAGAGGGTTTCAACTTCATTTATAAATTATGTTTCATCAAAAGTAATATTGTTTGATTTTTAAGAATAATAACTAAAAGTAGCTGAAACAATATTTCTTTTATATTTTGTGATTGATTGGGTATTTAGAAGTTACAATTATGTCAGAAACCACACTCAAACTTTTATTTGTAGTCTGGAGTTAAAATAAGGAATTGGGATCCAGGGCCTATGGTTCAAAGGTGCTTTCCATCAAAATAACTGCAGCCCCCCAGGCCCCCATTCCTAATAAGCTGAAAAATGTAATATATTTACAAAGCTGAATACAGTCTTTCCTAAAATACTAACACAAAAATTTTCTTTGCTTGTTGGAAAGATGCTGTGGTCCTGACACAAACCTGAAAAGTTAACAAGAAAAGGTGCAGAAGTTAACAAACTGGGTAATGTAGGCAATACTATAGCACTTCTCTATAAAAAAGCACAGACAACATCAAATTTTCATTCGCTGTATCTGACGTCTCTGGTGTAGAGGAAGAATGAAGAGAAGCTTCTGGCAAAGTTTACCTTAGTGATAAGAGAAAATAAAATCTTTTCCTAGGCTCTACTTTCACACCTTTGACCCCAGAAGTGTGGGTCCCCATGCAACAGCCGAGCAATTCTAAGTGGGCACTAGATGCCCTCAATTCCGGTTGATCCTGACACTACCCGGGGAGAGCATTAGCTCCACAGTCTCACAAAACTGCCACCGCCACCCCCCACACACACATTTGTAGATACCAGTCACAAATAATAGGGTGTCCCATCTGACTGCCACTACAGGTTCCAGTGATCCTCTCCTCAGGTCTAATTACTTTGCTAGTCTGGCTCCCAGAAATCATGGGGATATTTTACTTACATTTACTCTTTTATTATAAAGGGTACCACGAAAGACACAAGTGAATAGCCACATGGAAGAAATGCAGAGGGCAGAATACATGGGAAGAGGCAAGAAATTTCCATGCCCTCTGCCCAGTTACCCTTCTAAAAACACCCTTGAATTAAGTCAGCCCTTGGGAAGGTCCCCAAATCCAATCCCATGGGTTTTATGAAGTTTCGTTACAAAGCCATGGTTTATTAAATCATTGGCAACCAGTGATCAACTCACCCTTCAACCCCTTTTCCTGCCCTGATGAAAGAGTAGAAGTGAAAGTGCCAACCTCTAATCCCATGTTTGCCCCTTGGCAGCCAGTCCCCACCCTCAGGCTATCTGGGAGCCTACCAGGAGTCCTCTTATCATACCAAAGACTCTGATCTTACAGGATGTTCCAAAGAATTTGGAAGCCCTCTGCAGGGAACTTGGAGCCAAAGACCAAACAGTGCAACAAAAAAATCCTTCATGCACCACTTTCTACAAGTTTTAGGAGCTGTATATCAGGAAATACAAGGACAAATACTCATTTTACAGTATTACTCTGAGAGTAATACAGTAATCTCTGAGAGAAGAGGACAGGAATAAAGTAGGCAGTATGCATGTGTAGAAAAACTGTTCTTGCTACAGATGATTTTTTTTTAATGTGAAGAAATTCAAGAGAAGGTAGTACAGAGGAAAACACCCATGAACTCATCAGGCATGATGGATCCGAGGCAAATCAGCAGTGCATGGAGAGGTGAGGTAAATGCTCTAGCCATCTATCTGGCTCAGGCTAAGCTACCAGGATAGGCTACAAAAGAATGAGTCTGAAATTATCTCTGTGTTGGTGCTATCATGCTCTTTTGTCTACTACACCTTTGTTAGAACTTCAAGACACTCAGAACTGATTCTGTTTCTCTCCACTCTAACCCCACTGTGACCAAATACATTGCTGACTTTTCAGATCCTTGCACACACCAGGACCTTGCCTTGTGTTACTACAACAAAACTCCATTTAGGAACTTCTAGTCTTTGGAAATTCTGCTCCT
>PVIC010035150.1:0-19206 GCA_004025085.1 Thryonomys swinderianus | reverse complement strand
TAGCATAGATTTCAATCTAACTGTGGAACTGAAAGGAAAATCTACATTTCAGATAAACAGTCATAAATGAAACATAAGTTTTTTTCTTAAGTCATCATTCAACTTACTATAGCTTGACACTAGTAAGTTAGTTTTATAGAAGACCGGGACATCCCAACCTTCCCATCCGCCTTAACACCCTCTGCTGCCTAAACCTGACACCTGCTCTTTCTCATATATTATCCTACCTAACGAATAAGTAGAGAAAGAACAAAACAAAATCATAAGAGTGGAGGATTGCACTCCTTTTTCATTCTTTTTTTTTTTTAATGGTACTGGGGATCAAACTTGGGCCCTTCTAGTAGATGTGGTACCACTTGAGCTAAATCCCCAGCTCCTTTTTCATTCTTGAAAATTGAATTTGTAATCAAATAAGTTATTTTTTTAACTTAAAAATTAAGTTGTTAAAATCATTTCCAAAATGCTGAGAATATTAAAATTATAACTATTACAAAATAATGTAAGTGCATGGCTCATACCTGTAATCCCAGCACTTAGGGGGCATAGGAAGAGCACTGTTGAATTCAACGCTATCCTGGGCTACATAGTGACCTCAGGGCCAGCCTGAACTATAAAGCAAGACCTTGTCTCAAGCAAAAAACAAAACAAAACAAAAACAAAATAATGTAAGTGGAAAGGTTGTATCTATGAGCTACCTTCCTATGAGGTACTGTTTCTCCTTTAGTGTAACTTCTGAAATATATATCCATATACTACAATCAAAAACTTCTCAGTTAACAAAATCAAATACATAAAAACTCTGCTCAGTTTTTCAAAATAACCATTCTTGATCCACAAGGTTATGAAATTCTGATATTCCTACTCATTAACTGAAAATAGCTGAATATGCTAAAATATCTAAATTTAACTTCCATCATCAGTCCCTCAATTTTCATTTCCTTGCTGCCATGTTCATTACAATACTCAAAGTTTGTGTCTATAATTTTTTTTTTTTTTTGAGACAGGGTCTCGCTTTGTAGTTCGAGCTGGCTCTGAGCTCACTATGTAGCCCAGGCAAGCTTTGAACTCAGCAATCCTCCTGTCTCTGCCTCCCGGGTGCTGGGATGACAGGCATGAGCCACAACGCCCGGCACTGTGGTATGTGGTATTGATTGCTGATGGGCGTGAGTCTCCACGCCCAGCATTGTATGTGGTTATTGGGGATCGAGCTCAGGACCTTACGCTTGTGAGGCAGGCACTGGAACCACTGTGCTAATCCTCCGGCCCTGTGTCTATAATTTTTAAAAATGTTTTTAAAACTTATGTTCAAGTTATGTTCAAATGTTCATGTAGTATGTTCTTTTATCACTAAACAAAAAAATTTCAGTTTTTCACACTCGATGGAGGAACTCAGCTTCACAATTCTATTTTTAAAAGTATATACCATCTTTTGGTAGCTTTTAGAAATCAGATTCATAATGTCATCAGTAACTGAATTAATAATTATGGTTTGCTAAGACATTTTAAGAGATTCATTCTTGTGATAAAAGTATACATATTATGATCATGTGATGTCAATTTTTCCTATTCAAAATGCCCCGAGGCTGCTGCATACGTGCAGGTCTGTTTTTCTCTGAGCAGCTAAGTTTTATTTTTTAACATATGCTAGTATGGTTTCTTCTCAACCTGTTTATGGCGGTTGTTTTCTGACTATAGCATCATAATTTACAGAAATGTTAATGAGTATAAAAATAAAACTGCTTCAGTAAATATTAGAACTTTTCCAGTTACACATAGAGAGCTCTAATAGCAGGAAAAGAATTGCACAAATGTGGAAGAACTCTGCAAGGAAATCACCTTTTGATGGCTTTGGAATTTCTAAAACACTGAAAGTACAAAATGTAGATAATGCAAAATGAAAACATAACATTTACAGCCATTTCCAATATACAAATCTGCCTCAAATACTTTGAAATTAGTGAAGCTACAGTTATACATTCTCATTTAAAATGACACGTTTATGACATGTATGTATGTATGTGTGTGTGTATAAGTTTCTTGGCTAACAAGAGGGCTTATAAAACCAAGAGGATGTAAATCCCCTCTTCCTCTCTAGCTGCTAAAAAACAGGAATTTCTGAAGAGACCTATAGTAATTCAATTTTACCTTAAAGTGTATATATTTAGAAATGACAAAGACTTTTAGGAAAGCTACTGGGCATCAATATACATTCATGGAAGAAGCATCACTTAGCAAAAAGACAGATCTTATATACTTCACTAGCTATCTCCAGTTTCTTTGAGTTCATCTTTTAAATGAAGGTGGTTACAGGACTGGGGGGAGGGGGGAGAGGTAGTAATGAAGCCAGAAAAATCTAATTCCACAGAAGCCTTTTAAATTGAGACACAGTTTTGGGGAGGTCTTCATACAGCAAATCTAGAAGTTATTAGACATAATATAACCTTTCCATGTCATTTTTGGCCCTCACAGTTTGACATTAAAACCTTTACTACAGCCAAACTGTTGCGCTTCACCTGTCTTGAGAGTTAGTGATCTGCTGCCATCTTGTGTTCAAAAGGGTTTTTCCAGAAATGTCATCAAAGTCCACATGCCTTGAGAAATAAATAGGTTTTCTGAAGTCAATTTCACTTAATGGTTTCAAGCAAATGGTTTTTAAAAATAATCAATACTGTCTAAGGATGTGGATGTGAAGTATTTAAAAATGACACTGTTAGCAAAATCCAGTTATAAAACAGTGGCTGATTATCACAACATAGAGGCCTTAGCTCTTTCTTTCAAACGTTCACGTCATCTTTATGGCTCTAAAGGTAGAACATACGTAAGTCTTACTAGTTAGTTCTCAAGTACTTCTGTAGAAAGAGACAGACATAGAACCCCTGAAAGGGTGTGAGAGCTTGCACAGCGAGTGTCCTGCGAAATACTAGCAAACAACTAAATCTCCAAGAGTTCTGGCAAGCCTGTCACACGTTCCTCTGTCCAGTCTCTAGTGCAAAAGGCTGCCTGACTCACCCACAGTTTCAGGCTTCAGTAACTTAAGAATACCCACTGCTAACAAGCAGACAAGTTCCTGTCCTCATACAGCTGACATTCTTTCTAAAATTTTAAAACAAACCCAAAAACTTTGTATTCTGAAGATTACACATGAAACACAGAAGTCTGATGAGATTTGTCACCCAATTCACTAGTAGGGGTGGAACCCAAGAATGTATAAAACTTCACAGTGATTTGCATATGCCAGAGAAGAGAACCAGTCCCATAAAAGGTAATATCTCAAGATCAAAGCAAATGCTTTGCTGAACTGATTTGCTGTACTGTTTTAAAATAAAGTGAACAAGTTTATAAATGTAGTACTCCTTGATTTAATGAAAAACTAACCATGCGAACTGCCTCAAAATGAGTAAAAATAGTACACTCGGAGTACTGCAACACTTTACAAGGTGCAGAGACAAAAAATACTTATCAATCAATAATGTTAGCTGCATCCTAGGTGATACAGAATTCACACTGCAGGGCGGCAGAAAATACACAGCTCGGATGAAGCACGTGGCAGATGTAACCAGCTGGCTCGCTAACCTCACGCCTCTCCTGGGGGCACAGAGTGAGCTCACAGCTTCTGCCCTCTCCACGACTTTACGCTGGGGAGAGAGAATCCCACCCCTCAATGGCACTACTCTCTGGCTTCCCATCAAGTTCTCAGACCTGGAGGGATACTGAAATCGCCTAAAATCACAGTGAAGAGATGCTGCAGTCTCATCGTAGGCTAAACCATGCTCTGGGGGATGAGAGAAAGTTTCTACAGTTTTAAAACTTTTCCAGGTAATTCTGAAGCACACTGATATTAGAAAGCACTATTATTATACCTCATAAGAGAAAGAAAACAACTGGTAAGAGTTAGAAAATGGATCAGTAAAATTAAAGAACAAAAACTATTTTTAAAAACCCATTTCACTATAAGATGATGACAATGCTTGAAGATGTTTGGTATTTCTTACCCATCCGACTGTGTTCTTAGCTCAAGGACCTTGAACCTTTGTCTTCCAACTGCTTTCACTTTCACTATTTCAATTCCAAAGTCTTGTTCTTCTCTGTAGGCATATATCTCTGCTGTTGTTCCAAACTGGGCTTCTCTTTCCTGTATATTACTTCCAAGGTAAATTTAAAAGGATAAAAATTTGAGCATTTTTAAATATGCAAAGCAGTACACATAGAAAAACAAAAACAAAAGCAGTACACATAGAAAAACAATGTCTAGCAATCAGTTCTCACAATGAAGGTAGTATATTTTAAATATGGAAAATATACAAGGATGCTTCAAGATACACAGTTAGATCACTTTAGGGAAAGAACTGATTCTTAGTCAATAAAATCATCTTAGACCTGAAATCTTTTAAAATATTCTGCAGGGTTGGGGATTTAGCTCAGTGGTTCCAGTGCCTGCCTCACAAGCACAAAGTCACAAGTTCGATCCCTGGTATCAAAAAAAAAAAAAAAAATCTCCAAACCAAACATTCTTTTAGCTTGTGAAACTATCATTTCTACTGTTTAATCAGCAGCTGTGCACTGGGGTGGGAACTTCCTGCATGTGTTTCTTGCCTCTTCCATGTGGTACCAGATACTAAGTTTGGCTTCAGTTTACACAGGTTTGTTCTGGTACAACAAGAATTTTGAGAAAGCAAAAGAAGAAATCATTGTTTTGGAAAATGAATCCTTTGCATTGCAATATACAAGCCCCATTTTTCTTTAAAGACAGCTCTTAAAACTACAAATCTAGAAATGTTTTCATGAGTAAAAAAATCTTTAAGGATACAAAGGCTAACCTGTTAGGACAAAGTGTGGCTTAAACAGTAATGAAAATAAAGATATTCCAATTTGTTCTTACAAACTTTTCCCCAACAAAAGCTCTGCCTCACGCTCTTAGCCTGTCCATCCTCTAGTGAAACTTATACTTCCATGTGGCTTCACAGTGACCTCTGCTACAACTACACAGGCAGGAGACACAGTCAGTAGACTTCACACTTTACCTGTATGCGAGAACAGCAAAAGTTCTATCTTTCTGGATTAAATTCCGCACCATACTGACTTCTTGAGGGCTAAAAAGCCGCAGAGGTAGAGTCTGCCCAGGAATCAAGATCATCATCACCTGCGGCAGGACTGGTATCACCGGACAGCTGTCATCGTCATGCAGGGTTCTGCCGTGGAACTCTTCCATGTCAGCACCCAGGTACTGTTGAAGAACACACAGACAGTGTCACAACAGACACACAGTAAGAGGCAAATTCGGTAACCTCATTAATCAGGTTCAAAGACACAGAGAAGGGGTACAAATATTTATTTACATTACAAAGCATCCTATGTGAAAATCTAATTTTTAACCTAATACTTACTGTTTGAAGAATTGTCCAGACTTTTATGAAGACTCACTTACCTACATACAAATTCAAGAATCTTTTACAGATCAAAATGTCTTATTTTGACCAAGATAAGAAACATCTCTACGTCAGAATATAACATGACAATTATAAAATGTTAGTATGTTCAATAACACTCCAGATCTTTGTTGTACAGAGAATGCATACTTACCAGCTCTATTACCTACAAAACTGTATAAGTGACAATTTGTAAAGAATTTTATCAGACTATGTATTAAGCTGTTTGAGGTTTTTTATGTTTATCTATTGGAAATAGCTGCCGTTCTCACTGAGACATAGTATTACGCTATTAAAAAATATAAATGTTGCATCTTTGTTCACTGGAAAATAGTCTATATTCTACGATTTCTAGCATGAGATAAAATCTAAAAATACTTAGTCTCCTTTTTAAGAACTTTCACATGTTTATTACATATTAGATCTATTACTAAATTACATACTGTATGTGAGGTTGGCAGACTCGTGTCAAAATTTATGATGTTTGGTTTTTTGGCTTCTTTGCTATCCTGGTCTTCAACTTCCATTTCATCATCATCTTCACTCTCTGCTGCAAGAGTATTATAAGAAAAAAACAATGTGACATATAAAACTAATCCATGTCCCCTTTGCATGGCATCATTCCTTATCAAGAAAAGTTTTTCCAAACACATACACAGTGGATCCTGAAGTTATGATCAGCCTGACATATGAACAACTTGGGTTAATTAGGTTAATGAAGATTCATCTGCCTCTTGTTATCTAGAGCGTGTACTCATGAAAACCTTCAGATCTCAGCTATACTGACTTACAAGCAACTTCCGTTACAACCAGACCTTAGGAAGTGATAGAGATCGTGAGTCGAGAGTCCACTGTATTTGGTAATCTCCATAGTTCTAAGAAGAGACAACTAGAGGGCTATGTTCTTTTTTCCTTTAAACTTTCTATAAAAAATTGATTTAAGATTTGCAGAAATGTTGGAAACACACCATACTATTCCTACATAACTACTTCTACTTATCACAATAGTTTATATTTGCCACAACTAGGGAATCAATGTGGGTATAACTTCTATCAGCTCAATTCCATGTTTTATTTCTACTAGCTTTAGCTAATCTCCTTTTTCTTTACAGAGTCCCCTTCGGGATGCCTCATTATTTAACTGCCATGGCTCTTTATCCTCATCTGGGCAGGTGTGAGTTTGCAAGATTAACACGGGCTTTGAAGGATGCACATTTTGAGGGGTACTGGCCAGGTAGTTTTTAGAGTACCTCCCAGTTAGTACTTGACAGAGGTAATTGTCTAGATTAGACTGAATTTAGGTGTTTTGAGGAGCAAGAGGACAGAAGTGAAGTGCCATTCCCCTCACATCCTATCAAGTAGACATCCTTTTAACCACTAAATCAACTTAACCACTACTGATGTCAACCTTGTGCACCTGCTGGCAGTAACCACTGCCAGGTTTCTCTACCGTAAATTTATTTTTCTCTTCTTTTCATGCTGTACTGTTGAAAGCCAATCACTAGGTGCCACCTACATCTCAGGGTATTACAGGGCAAATGTCTACAAACATTTTCTAAAATTCTGCATGGGAATTTTTTTCTCCTTTACCAGCAATTAATTTTGATGGCCCCCCCAAATGCATTCCATCAACTAAATCTAAGCCTCTTTATCTGAAAAATGACAACTTGAACAAGATAATTTGTGAAAAAAGAAAAAAGCAAGAAAAAGATCTGTTAATTACAATTGAAAACTGGCATCATGATACCTAGCAGAAATAATTTCATACCATTTTTCCAGGACACCACTTCTCTGGCTGTCATTACGTTGTTGAAAATGAAATGTGTGCCATCTTCTCATAGAAATTTTCTTTTTTAATTTTAAATTTAAATATAAAGTTGACAAGCATATGATATATTTAACAGAAATTCTTTTTTTTTGAGGCAGGGTCTCGTTTTGTAGTTCAGGCTGGCCCTGAGCTCACTATGTAGCCTAGGCAAGCCTTGAATAGAAGCAATCCTGCCTCTACCTACTGCGTGCTGGGATTATAGGTGTGAGCCACCACGCCCGGGAATGCAGTATGTGGAACTGATTGCTGGTGGGCAAGGGTCACCATGCCCCCCCCATACTGCTGCATGTGGTTACCTGATCAAATCAGGGATCTTGCCCTTGCTAGGCAGGCACCAAAACCACTGAGCCAAATCTCCAGCCCATTTAATGGAAATTCTAAGCTTTCTCCACACATTTTTAAGATTATAAACACTAAATGGAAATACTTTTAAACTAATGTCTACAGACAGAGCTCAAAGTCAGAAAAAGCTACAGCACTGTATTGGAGATGGTGTTCTATTAAGTGGTAATCTCACTTTCACACTAGCTTTTGATAATTTCTCATCTTAGACCAATAATGTTGAGCCAGAAGTGATTTTGGCTCTCAAAGATACTTGCAAATGTCTGAAAATATTCCAGGTGTAACAGTAGGATAACGCTGCTGGCAACCCAGAGCAGGGATGCTGCTAAACATTCTTATAAGAAAGAATTCCTGCAAAAACATCAAGGATAGAAACACTGGCCCAGACTAATGATGTTTCTTCACTGAATCTCATTTTTCTGGGCTCCCTGTTCATGAATTTTTAAATTCCCCAAACAAACTTCTAAATACATAATGTCATTACAAAGTAGTTGGTTTTTCTTTTGTGAAAATTATTACTTAAACCATTTCTTGTTAGCTCCTGACAGGAAGTACATATATTTTTTATACAGCAGATACCTAAGACTATTTATTCTTTTGGATTCCTAGACTTAAAACTTTATCAAACAGAACATAATTATTTCAGTTATATACAAATAATCAAGTCTTAACATTTCATACCTATTTTTCCCTAAAACCACAAAAGATTCACCAATAGATAAAAATCTACATTGTTAAGAAAAAAATCTGAATCTAATTCTTTGAATTTATAGCTCTGAAAGCATAACTTTCAGTTGGAATAGAGAGAGGCCTAATTTACTCCTCTAATATAGAAAATGTAAAAGATTAACCATTAGAACCCAAAGGCTAGAATATTTTTAAAATATTAACTCTTTCCTTCTCTTTAAATGATTTTCTTGTATATATGGTAGCTTTTCTCATAAATACGGTAAAACCCACTTCCCTCACTCAGCAATGCTTATCTATTGATGTTTCATACTTTGCATCTCAAATATTAAACAATTCTCTTGCACATAAAGAGGATTACTCTTGAACTTGTAATACATGGATTTATGGGTGATCTAATCATTCTCTACAAATAAAATGCATACATACTTTGGTAAAACTATGTATTTCCAATACCTGTGGGCCCTCTAACACCTTATTTTATATTTTTATGAGAAAAAAAAATCACATTAACTTTCAGAGCTACCAGGGTGAAGTCTGATGACTCATCTCATGCAGGAGCACCATGACTGCCAAGGGAACATTAGTATCCTCTCTCTTCTATTCACCATTCACCCTGAAATACTGGATTTGGCACATAAAGTGGGCCTGATGCCTCCAAAACAACAGCTCAGCTCTTCTATTGAAGGCTGACACACTTACCTTGTGTCATTTCAGTTAGGATGGCTTCAGGAACAACCAGTGACTCTGATCATGGTTTATTTTTACAGAAAAGATGCCTCATACACAGTGTGCATGCCCTTTGTCTCTTCCTCCTTCAACCCATGCTACTCCCAGTGGACAAATTAATACTCCAAGCAGCTTCCTCTAGGCAACAACATAAAATTTGAAAATGTTTCTTGGCAATCTACAGGAAAAGCCCCTAACCCCACAGCAAGAGAGGAAGTTGCCCAGCAACTTAGGCCCAACCTACCTCCTAAGGTGTATCTTTCACAACCTTATTCTTGTTGTGTTTCTAGATGTCTCCATATTACTTTACAAGCCGTTACCCATTCCTAAGGACCCCGGAACAATACCATCCTTCAAAGAACCACAACAGTAGTCCATGTATTTGGCCTTAACTTTTTTTCTTTTTTTTTTTTTTGAGACAGGGTCTTGCTTTGTAGCTCAGACTGGCCCTGAGCTCACTGTGTAGCCCAGGCAAGCCTCGAACTCAGCAATCTCCTGAGTGCTGGGATTATAGGCATGAGCCACCATGGCCAATGTCTGTTAGTCATTTTTAATAGCCTCATCTAGACTGTAATGCTCCAGAAGTACCAGACTGTGTATCATATCTCCTTCCATTTACATGACATCGAATGCACTGCCTGGGATACAACAGGTAATAATTTGGCTGATACACTTTGAAAGTGTCTTGTCTACAGCAGTCTATAAATAGCCTGTACAATTATTCTATGCCTAGATAAGGTTGAGGTCTTTTACCAAAACATATATAAAATAGAAAAATGAATTTTACACCACTCTCCTGAGTGGTACACTGGATCTTCAAGTTATGACTGGCCTGGCATACGAACAATTTGGGTCAATTAGGTTAAAGGAAGTTTCATTTGCCTCCTGTGATCTATAGCGTGTACCCAGATAAACATCCAGATCTCAGCTCTACTGACGTACAACCAACCTGAGTTACAACCAGCCCTTGGGAGCCGACTAACATCGTTAAGTCAAGGGTCCACTTAAACTGCCGGGGAAAAGACACAAATACTGCTTTCTCAGAGAAAGGAGCCCCAGTTGTGCTCACAGACCAGCTGTGCTCACTCCCGCGTGGGGGTCCCGACTGCAACTGCGTGACTTCAGGCCAGTCACTGAACTAATCTGCTCATGCATTTCTCGCCTACATCTGACGACCCAAATAGTGACCTGGGGAGATGTAAATGCAGAAATGCACTCAGCAACAGCATTTAACGAAGGGCGCTGGGCGGCGCTGAACACTTAACACAGACCAGCTGTCACTCTTACTAACAAAGACAGACTCCCAGGAAAAGTAATGCTTGCTCACCTCGCCCGTTCCCCGCCTTGCCCGAGTACCACGGAGCTCAGCAGGAACCAAGCTCCGGACACGCAGGAGGATGAGGGGAGGGGCGGCCCACCTCGGAAGCGACTGTAGCTGCAGAAACACCCCGTCGCCAGCCGGGCCCCACCGAGCATCGGAGACGAGCACCGAGACTGGGTCGCTGGCAGGGGCCAACGCAATGCCGCCCCTCACCCGACTTCCCGGCCCCACCCTGCAGCCAGCAGCTCTGGGCCTCGCCCCCCACCCGCTGCCGGAGACTTGCCCCGCGAGGTTACCAGGCAGGAGCGGCAGGTGGTTGCCCATGTCGTGCGCAGCGTCCTGAGCGTCTTCCTCGTCGGCCATGTCTGTTTACCCGCAAAGGAAGCTGGGACAGGGCGGTGCCGGGAAAGCTAGGGGAGGGTCCGCGCCGCGCCTCCGATGTGCAACCGGGCCACAGCGCCCTCTGGCGGCTCCAGCCAAGGTCTGTAAATTGCCGGTGGTTTGGGCGGGAACACAGAGCCCTCCGGTGATCCACCAGGTAGTGCCCTCTGTGCACCACCAGGTAGTGCCCTCTGTGCACGATAGTCATCACCTTCTTCCAGCCCCTGACTTGACTTTTTAAATCAAGAGATTTATACATGGCGGGAAACTGAGACTCAGTGCTGGGCCTGGAAGCTACTGCTGTGAGAAACATACTTCAATATCTCATCCTGTACAATCCAGCTACAAGGAGATGAAAGGTAGTGCTTGTCTGTTTTACACAGGCCTAGAGGAGAGAAAAATATGGACAGCTGCTCTGTGAGTGGGCATAAAATCAGAGGTACTAAGAGTGTTTCATCGCCCATTCAAAAATGCTGACATTTGTATTAATGACTCACATTCATATTTCAGCAAGGCAGTGAATAATTTGGGATTTGAAAAAAAATACTTTCATATGCAACTTTCCCTGCTCTGCTAATATTTTCAGGTCTTCCAGCACCTATATTTGGAAGAGATGATTATTTGTGATTATACTTAATGTTATAATTTACTGAGACTTCCTGTCTCTACCTCTGTCTCAGACTTGGCAGGTAAGGTAAGGAAGATTTTTGCAAGATACTAAAGGGCTAGGTGATTTGTGGTTTTAAAATTTATATATATATATATATATATATATATATATACTATTTTATACTTATATATAAAACTTTTATACTTAGGTATAAAGCTGTTTTTTAATTCTTTGTTCTGAATTCTTTATTAGTACGTTTTATATACAGCTCACAATCACACTCATCACTGGGGAATTTGTACCAGTATATGACATGAGTTAATTCTCATTTTTACCCATATCCCAACTCACCCCACAACTCCACCCACTATATACATGTGCTTTCTTTTTCTTTTCAAGTTATATTTATTCTTTCCCCTCATTACTTTCCCCTACCACATCACCTTTGAGTTTTTCCTATTTCACAAAATCTGTCATACATTCTAGAACTCATTTACATCTACAGATTCTCATACCAACGAAAAGATAAGGTATTTACACATTTGTGATCTACTTATTTCACTTAGTGTGTCCTGAAGGTGTACCCATTTGCACATAAATGAATGAAATTCGTTGTTCTTTATGGCAGAGTAATACTCCATCTTGTGAAAAAAAAAACACCACATCTTCCTTATCTAGTCTCCAGTTCATGGGTATCTGTTTTGTTTCCAAGATTGGGCTATCACAAACTGAACTGCTATGAACATGGGTGCACATATGTGTTTACAAAATGATTCTTTTAATTCCTTCGAGTATATTCCTGGGGGGGAATAGCAGGGTCAAATGGGACCTCTAATCCTAGTTTTCTGAGGAATCTCCTCACTGATCTCCACAATGGTTGCACAAATCTACAATCCCACCAACCGTGAAGAAGTGTGCCTTTCTCCCCGCAGTTTCACCAGCACTATAAAACTTCTCAGCAGCTTTTTTCCCCCATACCATGTACCTCACCAGTTTAGATAAGATTTTAGGAGCCTTTCAGAGGGATGAACACAGAAAAGGTGGCAAGCACACCCATGCTGCAATCACTCCCTAGGGTTTACCTGAAATTTTGGTTTCATCGTATCAATCTTGGTTTTGTATTTTAGGTCTAAAGCTTTACAATATCCAGGATATGTGAAGTCCTACTTTGGCAACAAAGTGTCAGGGGCTTAATGCAATAGAAGTGTGGCACTCAAATAAATTCATGGAAGGATTTGTTGACTCTTGAGGGGACCATGCTCCATGCTGATGGACTCCATTTTCTACTTCTTCCATCTTCCATGGCATCTCCTGATTTGGGTTCGTTCTATAGTTTTTTGTCAACATATAATGAAAAAACGTGAATTGAGCTTGCCTCTTAAATGCTTCTGCCTGAAGAAATCATATTTCACCTCTATTCATATTTCTGGGTCTGAGAGAAATCTTAGGTCCCACCCTGACTTGGGGTCTAAAGGGATAGTGAAGAATAATACCCCTGTGATAGAAACAGAATTTAGCTTCACCAGCAATTTTTATCACAGAGCAAGACTAAATCAGTGTTGTGTTTGTACATATGCATATACAAATAGATGAAAGCACATATGAATATATACATGTATATATGTGTGTGTTCATAAAAACATATATGTCCTGTGTCACCTTACAGCAGGAATACTTAAGGAATACATCTTAGGAAATCTAATTATTGTGCAAACATCATAGAGTATATACTACATTGTTTAGTCTACCATAAATCTAAATTAGGTGCCATGGAGTATTGCTCCTAGGCTATAAATCTGTACTGGTTGTTACTGCACTGAATTCTATAGCAATTGTAGCACAACTCTAAGTATTTGTGTAGCTAAGAATAGTGAATGTATGATACAGAGGATAAAATGGTACACTGTATAGGTCACTTGCCCCACATGGAGCTCACAGGACTTAAATTGCTCCAGTGACTCAGTAACGTGTAGGATGAGTAGGAAGGCCCAGACCCTTTCTGTGTAGCACACTAGACTTCATAAACACTGTACACTCTAGCTACACTAAACTTGCACAACTATTTTCTCTCTTCACCAATAAATTAATCTTAACTTATGGCAACTAATTTACTGTTTAAGTTATCTAAGTTTTTAAAACTTTTTTACTCTTGTGATAACCCTTAGTTTAAGGCACAAAATAAAATTGTAAAAAATCTTTTTCTACTTTTAAATTCTTTCTTTAAAATATTATTCTTTACTAAAAACAAAAGCACCAACACATGTAAATGACATACCAACACACATATTAGCCTAGCCCTCCAAACGAACAGATAATCAAGATCGCTGTCTTCTCCCCACTCATCTTGTCCCATTGGAAAGTCTTCAGGTGTAACAACATAGAGGGAGTTGTTAGCTTTTATGCCATCAGTATCTTCTAGATCCCTCCTGAAGGGCCTTCCATCAACGATATGATGGCTCTATAAACCAGGAGTATGGTTATTTTCTTGTCATGATCAAGTACTTTGTATTCTGCATATTGTGTCTTTACACATCAGTGCAACTGGTAGAGCAGTGATTGGTTTATATTGGTACCAGGACCATCATAGCAATAATACATGGTCTTATGACATCACAAGATCACTAAGGTAAATGAGACAATCAGAAAAGTAAATGTCACATGTGCTCCTTAATAAGTGGAATATGACATGAAAGAAGATGGAGACTATTGTTAGATAAGAGGAAGAGAATGAGGAGGGGAAGGAAGAGAGTGCATTGAGACAATGGATATGACCAAGATATATACATTGACACTCAGTATTTTATAAGATTAATAAATTGTAATAAAAAAGAAATACAGTTTGCTCACCAGGAACCTAGACCATAAAGGTTATTACCTGTGCCCAGGGTGGCAGCTGGCCAGCCAGCCCCCATTCCACACCAGAGCTACGCTGATACAGACCAGGCAAGATAAAGGTTGAGGGATATCTCCTTTTGACTAATGTGCTTAGCTTGATATATTGTTGCTGATTTTGATGCCGTTGTTACTCTTTTGTTTCTTCACTCTGACATACCTTTTTTTTTTAATTTTACTACTTTGACGGTACTGAATCTGTCCAACTTTCTGGGTATCTCTCCTCTTCATTGCTTACATCTATATAGAAGGGGTAACTAGTTTCTGTTTTGCCTTCTACTCCTAGGTCCCTCTATTCACCTCTTGTTCTCTCACCCTGTCCTATCTTCCAGTCAGAACCAGTATCCAGAAGTAAAAGGCTCTCAGTCTGCCCTAATTCTTCTTCTGTATTATTATAAGAAGGTGTGCAAAGTCTCCAGTAGTCTTGCAGCTCTCAGTTGGTACTGTCTTATATATGTCCCGTTAGCCTCTGTTATCTTCTGGCATATATGAGGTTCTCGAGATCTTTGTGATCTTTATAAATCTGCTAACCATATTTCTAAGCTTTCATTCTCCTTATGTCTTCCTACCTCCCCTGACTCCCGAGTAACCTTTTATTTCCAAAGAGTACTACACGCACATTTAAGCCCTGCATGTTGTATACACATTGCTGAGTAATTCTAAATTTTGGCATATGGACATAGAGGTAACTCATGAGTTCAAAGTCTTCAGAACAGAAATTATCAAAACTTTTCACTTCATTTACTGTGTTTAACACTGTTGTTGGTACGAATTTTACTACGGTAACAAAGACAATGTGATTGTTCTGTTCAAATACCTCCAATGATGTGCCAGAATGGAGAACTCGCAAGGGTCACTGCAGGTTCAAGGAGGACAATCCAGGAAGGTGCCACTTCCAAAGGGTCCTGAATAATAGAAAGAAAAAGATTTGCAACAATCATTGCCTGGACACCAGGCAAGGGATTAAACTAATGACACTAGTTACAACAAAGGAGTAGAAATGAGAAAATACTCAAAAAGCCAGACCACACCACCACAGGAAATTCAGGGAAAAGGGAAGTAGAGCAAACTGAAACTCAAACACCAGCACTCTCTGAGATGGTAACAAAAGCAGATCTAGTAAAATGGAAATCAGAACTCATCTCTGAGATGAAAACAGAGATACTGTCCTCAGTGAAGGGCTTCATTAAAGAAGAGATCAGTGAGATGACAGATTCTAAGAGATCAAAAGCAATGGAACCTTTTAAACAGCTTCATGCAGAGCGACAGGTGATGAAGAAGGAGAACAAAAGTTTTCAAAGTAGTATGAATGAAGCAGAGAACTGAATTTCAGACCTAGAGGACAGGATAGCAGCCAATGAACAGGAAAGACATAATCTATAGGAAAAGGCAAGGGACCATGAGAAATCAATCCAACAGCTTGTAGATGATTCAAAGAAGAATAACATAAGACTGATTGGAGTCACTGAGGAGGCAGGAGACAGTGCAAAAGACATAAGAAAAAAAAACTGTTGTCAGAGATAACGGCAGAAAATTTCACAGGAAAAGGGTTAAACATACAGATAATTGAGGCCTGTAGGACTCCAAAAGGCCATGACATAAAAATATCTACACCTAGACATATAATTATCAAGGTTCCAGAGACAGCAAAAGAATGAAATACTGAAAGCAGTTAGAGAAAGGAAGAAAATCACCTACCGAGAGAAGCCCATTAGGATCACAGCAGACCTTTCAACACAAACACTCAATGCAAGGAAAGCCTGGAAGGAAGTGTTTCAAGCACTGCAGGAAAACAACCTCCAACCTAGACTGATGTATCCTGCAAAACTATCTTTCAGAATAGATGGGGAAACAAGACATGACAAAGAACACCTGAAAAATTTCACACATATGAAACCTCCACTACAAAACACTCTAAAGAACATCCTGGAAAAAACACAGAAAACCCAACAGAGTGAACTCATTGGGCTTAACAAGAAACTGAATGGAGAAGGGGAAAAGTAAGGAAGAAAAGAGCCAAGAGCAGGGAAACATGGCAGCTTTAAACCTGTCCATATCAGTCATAGCCATTAATGTGAATGGACTCAATGGGCCAATTAAAAGTCACAGACTAGCAGATTAGATCAAGAGGTAAGATCCTATAATCTGTTGCATACAGAAAACACACCTAATTCAGAAGGAAACCCGTAGACTGAAAATAAAGGGATGGAAAACAATTCTGCATGCCCTAGGAAACTGCAAAAAAGCAGGAGTGGCTTCATGTTTGTAGACAAAATAGACTTCAAACCCAAACTGATTAAGAGAGACAAAGAAGGGCAGTATATTCTCATACAGGGAACAATCCAGGAGAAAGAAATAACAATCATAAATATTTATGCACTAAACTCTAATGCACCCAACTATATAAATCAAACATTAATGGACATGAAAAGCCAGATAACCACTAATACAATAGTAGTAGGGACTTCAATACTCCACTGTCACAAACTGACAGAATGACGACAGAAAAATCAATGAGGAAATACTGGAGCTAAACTAAACTTTTGAACAAATAGACTTAATAGATGCCTACAGAATATTTTATCCTACAATGCCAGAATATACATTCTTCTCAGCTGCTCATGGATCACTGTCCAAAATAGATCACATCCTAGTTCATAGAACATACTTAAGAAAACGCAAAGGAATTGAAGTTATCGCCTGCATACTATCAGACCACAGTGCCTTAAAACTGGAGCTCAATAGCAAAAGAAATTCCAAGATCCTTGCAAACACATGAAAATTGAACAACACTCTGTTGAGTTGACCAACCAATGGGCCACAAAAGAAATTAAAGAAGAAATTAAATAGTTTCTACAGTTCAATGATAACTCCAATACAACGTACAGGAATTTATGGGACACAATGAAAGCAGTTCTATAAGGGAAATTCATAGCAGTGAATGCCTACAGCCAGAAAATAGAACAAACTCCAATAAACAATCTAATGATGAACTTAAATCTATTAGAAAAAGAGGAGCAAGAAAAACCCAAAGTTCATGCAAGGGAGGAAATTATAAGGATCAGAGCAGAAATTAATGCAGTGGAGACAGAGAGAACAATACAAAGAATCAGTAAATCAAAGAGTTAGTTCTTTGAAAGGATAAATAAAATCGACAGACCCTTAGCCAACCTATCAAACAAAGGAAGGAAAAGGCTCAAATCCATGCAATTAGGAATAAAAAATGGGGAATCACCACAGATCCAGTGGAAGTCCAAAGGATAATAAACACGTATTATGAAATTGTACTCCAAAAAGATGGAAAATCTAGAAGAAATGGATCGATTCCTAGACATATGAACTTCCAAAGATGAATGAAGAGGATATAAAAATGTTAAACGACCCGATATCAATCTGTGAAATTGAAAATGTAATAAAAAAACCTACCAACAAAGAAAAGCCCTGGTCCTGACGGCTTCATTGCTGAATTCTACAAAAGTTAATGCCACTACTTCTCAAGCTCTTTAATTAAATCGAAAGGGAAGCAGTACTCCCCATATCATTCCTTGAAGCAAACATCACCTTGATTCCAAAGGCAGAAAAAAGAACCAACCAAAAAAGAAATCTACAGGCCAACTCTCTAATGAACAGTGATCGAGAAATTCTCACTAAAATACTGGCAAACAGAATACAGAATTATCAAGAAAATCATACACTCTGATCAAGTCAGATTTATCCCAGGGATGCAAGGCTGGTTTAACATATGTAAATCAATAAATGTAATACACTGTATTAACAGACTCAAGGACAAAAACCATATGGTCATCTTAGTAGATGCAGAAAAAGCATTCGACAAAATCCAACACCCATTCATGATCAAAACCTTATAGAGAATCAGAATAGATGGACTTAATCTCAATCTAGTACAAGTTATTTACAAGAGACCAACAGCCAGCATCATACTAAATGGATAAAAACTGAAACCTTTTACACTAAGATCAGGAATGAGACAAGGATGCCTGCTGGCACCACTCTTGTTCAATATAGTGCTGTAAAGATGAGCCACAGCAATCAGGCCAAACAAAGAAATAAAAGGAATAAAGATAGGTAAGGAAGAAGTTAAACTGTCATTATTTGCTGATGATATGACTCTCTATATAGAGGATCCTAAAAACTCAACCAAAAGACTGCTAGACCTAATTGCCCAATTTAGTAGTGTAGCTGGATACAAAGTCAATGCTCAAAAATCAACAGCCTTTGTCTACACAAACAACAGACTCATTGAAAGAGAAATTGGTGAGTCAATCCCTTTCATAGTAGCTTAATCTAATACAAGCTATTTATGAGAAATCAACAGCCAGCATCATCCTAAATGGACAGAAACTGAAATCTTTTACAATAAAATCAGGAACAAGACAAGGATGCCTACTGTCACTACTCTTGTTCAGTATAGTGCTGGAAAAATTAGCCACAGCAATTAGGCAGGACAAAGAAATAAAATGAATAAAGATAGGTAAGGAAGAAATAAAACTGTCATTATTTGCTGATGACATGATTCTCTATATAGACTGTGAAACTCAATTGCCAAATTTAGTAGTGTAGCTGGATACAAGGTCAATGCTCAAAAATCAGCAGCATTTGTATATATAAACAGACATGCAAAGAGAAACTTGGAAGTCAGTCCCTTTCACAATAGCACCCAGATAAATGAAATATCTAGGAATCAATCTAACAAAAGAGGTGAAAGACCTCTATTCTGAAAACTACAGGACTCTGAAAAAGGAGATAGAAGAGGATATCAGAAAATGGAAAGACCTCTCTTGTTCCTGGGTAGGGAGAACCAACATCATCAAAATGGCTATACTCCCACAACTACTACACAGATTCAATGCAGTTCCTATTGAAATCTCAACACCATACTTCACAGAGCTAGAGAAAATAATCAAAAAATTCATCTGAGACCACAAGAGACCTAGAATAGCAAAAGCAATTCTAAGCAACCAGGACATGA
>PVIC010035149.1:0-19207 GCA_004025085.1 Thryonomys swinderianus | reverse complement strand
CAAAAAAAAAAAAAAAAAAAAAAAAAAAAAAAAAAAAGCTCCACAAAATTATTTTTGTATTTTATTTCATAACAACCATAATTTATTATTATCCTAAGATATTTATATTACACAAATGTGCATTAAATCCTCCATTAGAGGATTCATAAAAGAATGAATTAAAGAAATAATGAAGTCATCCCTAAATACCAGATGGGTACAAAGCTAATTTGATTGTTAAGGTCCTGCCATCTGTTCTTTTTATTTATTTTAAGCATTGCACATTTATGTACCTTCAAACAGAAAAGGCTAAAGACAAATGAATTCAGGGCAAACACTCCATTCATCTGCAGAAAAGGCCATAAAGCATGATCTCTTTTACAAAGGTTTGGTGGGATCTGCTTGGATATTTAGTATATGAAACTTTTCCAGTAAAGAAAAAATAATCAGACCAAGAAGACATTAGGCAATGAAAAATTAGAAAAAATAAATAAAACTATCGAATCCTAGTATTGGGGTCAAATGATTAATAAGGTATAAAAATTTGTTTGAGCTGGTTTGTTTCTTCCTTATTTGTCAAATTGGAATAAAGTATTAAACTTTTTGAGCCAATATAATGGATTTAATAGTGTATACTAAAATACAAATCAAGGATCCAGATGAGATTATGCTTGATTGCAATAGGGCCAAAATCCAGTTCTGTCTTCATAGAAAGTGAAGACACAGAGAGACACACAGAGAAAGAAAGACAAGTGACATCAGAGGCAGAAATTGAACTGTTGTAGACACAAATTAAGCAATGTTGAAAATTTCCAGAAGCTAGGGAGAGAACAGGAAGAATTCTTTTTCTAGAGCCTCCAGGAGGAGCATTGCCTTACTACAGACACCATCATTTCAGACTTCTGTCCTCTAAACCTCTGTTTTTCAAAATGAGAGGAAAAAAATGTGTTGTTTTTAGTTATCAAGTTTATGGCATTTCCCTATGACAATCCTAGGAAACTAACTAATTAGGTTTATTTAGTTGTAGATTTTGAAATCTTTTGAAAGCTTGAATTCCTTACACATTCATAGGAAAAAGCTATGCTGTGTAGAAATGTGAAATTTGAAAACATTTTTTTCACTAAGAAATATAAATGAAAACAAACCCATGAGAAAAGTCAATTTAGAAAGGTACCAACTGTCCCTATATCTAAACTGATCAAAATGCAGAATGTGTTAAGATATTTTTCTGGCCATAGAGTTCATCAAAAGCAAAGAAGAAACAGAGATTTAAGGAAGAAATATAACCTAAGGTATTTTAAAAATAATAATGAAAATATAAAATCTGATAAGTTTCTTTGCTATTTTCCTAGTGCTCTAAATCTTTCATTTTATTTTACTGGGCATTAGTTTTGTATATGAAATTTAACCAAGATAATCAGCATGTACTTGCACCTTTATCTCCGCTTTCAAAACTGTTGTGTGCCTATGGAAATCCAGAAGACAAGATTATAAGGCTACACAGAGAAAAGTAAATTAACAGATTTCTTTGATTCTTCAAATTTGAGTCAAAAAGTTTTTCTTTTACTTTAATTATATTTAAATAAACTGTAGGCCAAAAGTTCAGTTATTCTATGTGCCCCATTTGTCATGAGACATGTTTTGTTGACCATTATACAACACTGTGTGGCCTGGGGGAGTATGGCCTGCATGTGGTGCTGTATCACATGTGATATGTTTTTTTTTCAGTCAATTCCTTCACATTATTGTGTTCTGATTTGCATTCTTAGATAACAAGGCAAAATTTTTGTTCTTTTTATTGAGCTGTGTAGAATACATCAACTATGAGAAAGGAGCCTTAATTAAAGTTGAAAATTAAAAACTTACAAGCTTGTCTTATTTTAAAAAGCTCAGATATTTGCAGGAAAAAAAAATCTTCCTTCCTGGCTTAGTTTCAGGAGACCAATTCTGTGAATGCTAGCTTTCTCCTGTTGTGTACCCACAAAGGACACCCAGTATTTCCTTTGTATTACTCCAAAAATAAAACTAAAAAATCCATTGAGAATTGAGATCCTGGCAGTAATCAGCCAAATAGCATTTTCTAGGACCATTTCAGGGATTTCAAGCTGATATTTTCAAACTACTATACCTTGATTTACCTCCCTACCAAAAGTTTGCCTGTCTTTTAATGTTCCATGGAAGAGAGCCCCAATGTCTCACTCTTCCTTCCAGAGATAATCTTCATTCATGGCTGAGAATAACCTTTCCAACATCCTCTCCTACTATTACCTATTCCAGTCCTCATCTCCATGAAGTTAATCTACTCACTGCTAAAGCATCTCGTCACCATTGATGCTTCTGAGATTTTATTCACTTCCACTTAACCAGAAACTCTCATCAATCTGTGCATGTATCCAAAACTTCTGTATTTAACACTTATACTATCTTTCAATCCATACTTTTAATATCAGACCTGAGAATTTGACATTTAATAACAAAGAGTTTGTGACAATTTTAAAAACACTATTTTATCTTATTACCGACATGTACACAGTAGATACTTTTACCCTTGTTTGAATTACAGATGTGAATTGGATTCTGAAATGAGGGGTGTTTTGTGGGTAAATGTATAGCATTTTGATTTGTATCTGGTGTTATTTCTTAACTATGTTATAGAAATTCAGTGGCTAACCTGAACATAACTTGAATGTAAACAACATCCTGAAAGTATCTTTTTCTGACACCACATGGTGTCATCTGTGACTATAAAAATATTTCTTTCAAGGTTGGTTCTAGACTGTTAGGGCTTTAAGATATACAGATCTAAAAGAAAACAGTATCTTTGTACTGCGAATATACAACAATGAAACTTAAATGTCAAGAACTAATCCTTTAAAAAGGAATAAATACAGCCGGGCTTGGTGGCTCACGCCTGTAATCCCAGCACTCGGGAGGCAGAGACAGGAGGATTGCTAAATTCGAGGCTTGCCTGGGCTCCATAGTGAGCTCAGGGCCAGCCTGAACTACAAAGCGAGACCCTGTCTCAAAAAAAAAAAAAAAAAAAAAAAAAGGGAATAAATACAGGAACAAAAAAGTTGAACATTCTCAGAAGGATCAATGTTCTCAATGAACTGATGGCAGTATTTGAGTATTATTGCCTTTTACAATGAAGTGATACATGAAGATTAATGAAGTGTTAAAATGAATTAATCTTACAGAATATACTGTGGCATATTTCATAAAGTGAACAACCAATAGTAGAATCAATCATCAAAATTTTAAAAATACGAGTGCATTGGCAGTTTACCTATAAATCACATTTTTCCTATGAAAATCATTCTGCTATTGGTAGTATTTTTTGTAATTTTTCACACCATGTTTATGGGTAACTTTTTTTTTTGGAAAAAAAGAAAAACTTTGTAGTTCAGGCTGGCCCCAAGCTCACTATGTAGCCCAGGCAATCCTCAAACTCGGCAATCCTCCTGCCGAGTGCTGGGATTACAGGCATGAGCCACCATGCCCAACACTGTGGTATGTAGTATTGATTGCTGGTGAGCATGAGTCATCACCATGCCCAGCATTGTATGTGGTTACCGGGGATCGAACTCAGGACCTTGCACTTGTGAGGCAGGTGCCAAAGACACTGAGCTAAATCTCCAGCCCTAAGGGGAGGAATTAATTTTAGTAGTACTATTTTTCTCAATATATATCAACATCCCTTGTAACATTTCAAAAATTTACCTCTAGTAATAATTAGGACAATTAAAACTAGTTTTTGATCTATAGTTGGTTTTAATGTAAAGTTTATTCACCTATGGTCTATGAGCCAAATTAGACCCACCACCTGCATTTGAATGCTTTATGAGTTAACAATTTTTATATTGTAAAGAGTTGACAAACATCAAAACAAAAATAATGTCATTACATATGAATATATTGTGCTATTTAAATTTTAGTGTTCCTTGAGACTCAGACAGAGGAATTACAAATTCAGGGCTAGCCTGAGCAAATTAGCTTGCTCTCTCAAAATAAACAAAACAGGACTGGGAATGTAGCAAACACTTGAGCTCAATCGCTAATACTACACACATACACACAGGCACAAATTCAATGTTCCTAAAAAGCCATGACCATGCTCATAAATTTGTCTACTGTGTACGGTAGCTTTCACACTATGGAGTACATGTAAAAGTAAATGTATAACTCAAAAAGTCTAAAATATTTAGTGTTTTTTTCCTTTGTATGTTTAACTATCTAAGAAAATTGTTTTGACTATTTCTGAGAAATCAATGTAACTAAGCTTAATGAGATAGATTACCAAAGTCAAATAACTCTCTTCCAAGCGCAACTGGATAAGAACATGCTATCTTCAAGATGTATGTCTGAGCACACAACACATACTCAAATTCATAGCTTCAGCAACACTGATTTAAACATTTTTCAGAACATCATTTATTTTTATGCAAGCCAATAGACAAGACACAACACAACACTTGTGACCTGAAACACAAGTAACAACTCACAGGTCAGAAAAAGTTCACTGGCCTATATGATCTCTAACAGGTACAAAGAGGTAGTTTCTAAAACAAACAGAATGAAATCATTCATTGTGGGAATCAGAATGATTTTTCTAAATAATGTTAAAACAAAAAACTGTTCAAAACCACCAAGGACATTCTAAGCAATAGCTTTGTTTTTATTTTTTGCTCTACAGGCCAGTAAAAGATATGCATGCATCATTTCTTTAAATTATTGAAAAAGTCCACAACAGCTGATAACTACACTACAAGCACTAGTGTTCCTTTAATGAGTACAATTTGTAGATCTTCTAAGTGAATTTTAAAAGTATTAAAATATAAAATTCTACTTAAATATAAAAAGAGGTTCTAAAAATACCTCTGTTGTTAAAACAGTTTTGATCATGCTATTGTTCCAAACCATCACACATATATGTGCTTTTTTATTTTCTCTCCACTTGCTAAAGTAAATGACCAGGAACAAAGAAATGCTCTTATTTTTTATTGATTGATCACTTATTCCTATGCCTTACATATAAATCCAAAGCATTCATAAAATCCCTTTAAAAAGTTGACATATTTTGCAATCCAACTCATACAAAATAGAGATATTTCAAAAGAAATAGGGATGTTTTGAGCTATGTATCATATTATAGGTACAGTTCAGTTTTCTGGCTGTCCTGGGCACAGATTTGTTAGGTGACCTTAACTGAATTGTTTATCCGTTGTTCATTCACTGTGTCTTCTTTTAGCAAATATTTTAGCCTCTACAATGGATTAGGTACTGCCTAAAGTGCTATACAGGATAAACATATGAATCAGATATAACAATGATCTCAAAAAAATCTCATAAACAAAAAACAGTGTTAATCAAATGTACAAATAAATGTAATAGGGAAAATAATGAGCGAATCTGACAATGTTCCAGATAACACTATGGAAGGTCATAGACAGAAGTGATTACTTCAATCAAGAGGATGCAGAAGGGATTTATTGATGAGACTCTATTTGAACTGTACCTGAGAGGATTATTAAAAAGCGAAAATTAAATTGGGAAGGGCATTCCATATACTAGCAAGGTTTGCAGATGGGACAAATGGGATGTGATATATGTGTGTGTGAAGAAGAAATCTGTTTGCCCACAATCTAGAGTTTTTTTAAATGAAGCAAATGGTAGTTTAACCCAGAGATGCAGCTCGAGAATCAGAAGGCAGCGTAAAGGGAAGGAATCCTTGAATTCAAACAGAGCTGGACTAGAATCAAGTCCCTAGCTACTGTCTATACAGATAAACCATGGCAACATAATTAACCTCTGTGTCTCAAGAGAAACACACTATCTAAGTTGCAGGGTCAATATCAAAATGAAAATTATGTATGCATACCTCCAAACACAATGTAATGTCTGATGAATTATAGATCCTTAATAAAGAGTGGACATTATTCTGTCAATATTATAAAACAGGCTAGGAATTTACATAGTTCCTTCTGTAAGAATTTACTGCACACCTTATGGGAAAATACCATGAGATTAGTTTCTAAAATAAGGAACAATTTGAAAATAAGACAAGGAGCTAACTTCTCAATCGGAACTACTCATTGTCATCATCTGGAGATCCTGGTAAATAGTAACATGACTAGACTTTATTCTAGAGCAACTAATTCAAAATTTCTATTACTGGGTCCTGGGATTTCTAGACCATAGTCAGGGCTGAGAACATCTGCTTTACATACAAGTTGTTACAATTAATAAGAGAAATCCACCAAAATATTTTAGGAAAATTTGATAAGTATTTTCACTGTATTATAAAAGTAGATTCACATTTGTAGATGGCTTTTCTCTCTTTTTCTGCCATACTCTTCTGTTTGTGTGAAAAGCCATACAGCAATCAACAGAACCTGGAACAATAAAGGTCAGATATACGTGCATTGAATGAAGCTGTGACAGACTCATTTTATTTCAATTCCCCACTAGAACAAAGTGTCAAAAGGAAAAGCAGCATCAGATAGAGTCTATGTAGCAATATTTTAAATATTCACACTTCAATTCTTGTTTTCTTCCTTAAAAACTACCTCTTGTATTAAAAGATCAATGTTTACATAATGTTCATATAACATTCATAAGTGTAATTAGGACTCATCAGTTACATGAGAAAATTAACATCATGAGTAAAATGTGCAAGGAAATTGAAGACTGACAGTAATATCTTTAGCTGTATCCTTAACAATGTTGAAGTATTATGGTCAGCAACAGTTTTGACAAAGTCAGTCTAGACTGTCTTTTAACAAGATACCATACACAGAGATACTTTATAAAATTTTAGCACATGTCATTTCCAGTCTTACAGTGTTATTTTATGTTGTAATTGACAAACCACTGCATATTGCTAAATTGCTAATAATCTTATAGAAGAACATAGTTTCATATTCAAACGTATGAGTAAGGCTACTTTGAAGTATGCTGATAGTAAAAAAGACAGAAATAAGTCTGAAGAGAATCATCAATATCCTCTTAAAGTAGGAGGTAATTTTAGAAATAATACATAATGTGGGAAAATATCTCATGGAAAAAAAAGGGAATTCTTTGCCTCTAAAAGCCTACCAGTGAGGAAGAAAAACATTGACTTGCTTCTTGTTCAAGCACTGAAACAACTATTCAATTATCAAAACTTATCTCAAGTACAAAGGCCTGGACTTGGGGGCTTTCCCATATCTCTGTAGATATGGGCCACCCTCATTCAAAACTATAACTTACAGATGGCAAACTCTACAGTCAGCACAATAACAAAGACATTAAAATGCTACCAGCAGTCTCCTTAATGCCTATTGCTTTGGCAGGTGTCTATTCAGGTGCATGTGTTTTCTGAGCAATGTTTTTGTGTTGCTTGATACAAGCAACCCTCACCTTTGTACATGTATCTATGTCATCAGAATACCTGGTATACATAAGACAATCACAGCCATTAAGCTGTCTCTGATTCTTTCCCTTGTGGCTTATATAAAATATTTCTTTACTCTGAGAGTACCTGAAATTTTTATAGGTATAATCTAGGATTGCATCTACCCAGGTTTCCTCTCAAATAAATCTTCTATAAATATTCAAATTCATATACACCTCAAGGTAACTACATAGTAAGCCATGTCTGTTGCCCTCATATAAACAATCGATGCCGGCTGAAAGGCCAACTTCATAACCAAAACAAACATGAGAATCATGTTCCAATTTTCTTTGGTTTAGTCCACTTTTCCCCTCACATAGGAAAGAGGTCACAAATATTCTGTACACAGAGTCTCGGGGTTCATCATGGTCATACCTTAAATTTTCATATGTAAATTATTCCTATATACTTATTAGTGAATCAAAGTTTTATTCTAGAGACTTCTCTAGGCACTGAGGAGACCATGATGAATAAAAGAAAAGTCACTGCTCTAAGGAAACTGTAGTCAAGGAAAGAATAAACAAATATGAATTCTATTAGATAATAGCATATGAAGATAAACAATGCATATGAAAAGAGACAGAGTGACTGGGGCAGGTAACATTATCCTGGAAAGAAGGAAAAGAAGGCACGTTTGAGGAGGGGACATAAAACAATGGCTATTAGTAAATAAGGTGAGAAAGGTCATTATCAAAGGGAAGGACATTCAGAGAGGGAAAAGTGAGCAGACCCTCTGGAGAGAAGAGTGTGCCAAAGAGAAGCAGAGAAGTAAGATGTAAGTGTGTGGAGCTGGAGCAGAGAGGACTACAGGACAACATTACAGAGGACTGGAGCTCTGGCAGCAAATTCTATGCCAATCTGACAGCGCCAGCCAGGGGGTTCACTGAGACGTTATTCTGGGTGTTTCTGTGATTGAGATCAGTATTAAACTGGTAGATGGAGAAAAGAAAATTGTCCTTCTTAATGTGAGTGAGTTTATCCAATCAGTCAAAGGTCTAAATGAAAGGAAAAAGGGTGATATTCCCCTAAGTAAGGGAGAATTCTGCCTTCACAGTGGGTGAGTGACTTTGTCCTCCCATGAACTCAAATTGAAACAGATTTTCCTGAGTCAGGAACCTGTCAGTCTAAGGAATATGTAAAGCTACACATCAGATCTCTAGATTCTTAAGGCTTAGAATCAAAGTAGAAACTATATTATTGGCACTCTGTGACCCCATGTGGCTGTGTCACCTAATATTCTTGGGATTTGGCCTTCATAGTATCACAAAACCCATATATATATGTATATATATGCATATATGTATATATACATATATATATGTATATATATATAGTAGTTGTGATTGTGCCTAGTAGGAGAGGGATAGAATCAGGGAGAGCAACAGAGATGTTAAATTATTTGGAATAATGTAGGGAGACAGAAATGATGGCCTTTACTAGGGAGGTAAAGGTTAAGATCCTGAGAAATAGTGAGTATCTATCTATCTATATAATAGCATATGATGATAATAGTATATGAGGACAGTGCATATGAAAAGACAGAATGACTGGGGCAGGTAATGTTATCCTGGAAAGAAGAAAAGGAAGCTATAGATAGACAGACAGACAAATAGACAGATAGATAGGTTGAGCTAAAGGATTTGCTGATAAGGAACTGGGAAAAATATGAAAAATGATCTCCAGAGCTTTTTCCTTAAGTTAAAATATTAATACACCTCATGAAATGAAGTGACTTTTTAAGTGGTAACATTTCAGAAAAACTTTCAAAAACTAAACAGAAAAGCTCTTGTCTCAACACAGTTCTTACATCCCCCCGAATTCTGCAGTAAACTAAATTGTGTTGGGTTCTCTGTGAATTATAAAATATTCCTTAACAACCATGTGTGTGTCTCCTCTGCTTCACCCCAGTAATACTGTCTATCTATAGATTTCGCCAACTTCTACTCTACTAATTGTGAACTTTGATTAATCTATCTGGTTCTTTATTCAGACTCTCAACTAGTTTGTCCTGTGTATTTCTCAAAATAATTTACTTTGAGGCATATTGTTATTCAAGTATCTCATTAATACACATAATATATATATATGTATATATATATATATATATTCTATGCCATAACTGTCTCTAAATTTTAAGGATCCAAAAGGCAGATACCTCCTTCTAATATACTACAGAAATTATTCTGATAATTACATTTTCTAGGCCAACATTAGCTTATTATTTGACTCTCACTAGTCATCCTATTTTTTTCGCACTCAAAATAATTTATTTTGGATTCATTATCCATATAAAGTGCTTCTATTTATCAAATTTGCAAACACTGCAATAGATATTACTATATTAAAATTCTGCTATAACCTGGAGGCAACTGTAGTATATTTATATAAATGCAGACAAATTAAACAGCTTTTTTACATAGTGAAACTGAAATAATACATATACATTCTTTATATACCTGAAAGTGCAATATAACATACTTAGGGTATAAAGTCGTTAAAATATATTTTAATGTTAAAATATAGAACTTTTAAAATTTACATATTTTATAGGTACAATGTAATGGAAGTTTTTGCTTTTTTCTGAATGATTAGAAAGATATATTTTAAGGAAAAATACAATGTAAATATATGTACTATAAAACCATACCAGATAAAAAAACATAGAAGGATGAGAAGAGACTAGGACTGAGGGTCTTAATAATAAAGCTACTGTTGGTATGATGTCCAAAAATCAACCTCTTAATACATATTTCATATTAATAAGCATTGAAATAGTTAATTGCTCACATTTCTTCTGACTTTGACATTTATGTGTGCTATGACTGAACAGACATACGAAGTATGTAACATATCTCTGAAATAATAAACCATTTACTCCAGAAAATTTTTCATTGAATGTATTTTATACAAGTTCCATAGCATAAATTGGTCAAGAGTAAGTACTTCTGCCATCATGTAAAAAGACATAAGTACATGGGTTCAAGTATCTTTTTATAACACGTTCAGTCCTGAATAGTAATTTTTAGCACACTATGTCAATAGTGCTTTTTTAATGTGTTTTTTGTTGAACATAACTTATTTATTTTAAACATCATAATCAATGTTATGCATATAACTTTCATATTTTCATAATTATACTTGTATGTTCTTAGCAAAACTGTAATCAAATAACTGCCATATGCAATTATATAATATAAATTATATAAACATAGGAACAAATGCAGAGATGTATGTACAGAAGACATTTTATTTTTGTACTTCCAGTTGTCTATATTACTTTTTATTTTTTTGTGTGTGTGTGTGTGGTACCAGGGATTGAACTCTGGTTCTTGTGCTTCCAAGGTAGGCACAGTACCACTTGAGCTAAATCTCCCAGCCCTATATTACTTTTTATTTTAATGATTTTTTTGTTTAATTCAGATTACCAGATACCAGGAGGGAGTCTTCATTCTGAAAGGAAAAAATGATAATAATTCCCTATAGAGGTGATATATTATTAAAATATACCATAGGTGGAACTTCTGAGGAAAAATTACAGTAATGTATAATTTTTCTCAGGTTGCTTCCAGAAAAATAAAATTATATTTTTCTCTTTACCCTTAAAGCACTTGATTATTCACATAATAATTTCACTAAGAGCTAGCTATATGCATTGTTTTATTAAACTTGCAATTGCACAAATGTCAATATGAAATTATATGGCCAGAAAAAATAAGAAAATAAATTGTAAAGGTCATCAAGACATATCCATCTTATTTTCCACATGGAGAAAATGAGGTCCCAGGAATTTAAGTGACTCCATCTGATCACAAAGGTGGTTCACACAGGAGATGCCCAGAATGGTAGCTAAGATATAATCAAAATTGTTTAACATACAGAGCTCTTTAAGAGCTTTATTTTTTTTCAACTTTTGACCATTTTATTAAGAAAATTTTGTCCTAAACTATCATAATGAGTACACAATATAGGTTGACTTAGTGAAATCTAGTTGAATAATTTATTGAAAAATATTGACTAGATGTTTGAAGTATTTATTTTGAATTCATAACATAAAGGTTTGTTTCATAGAATATAAAAATGTGTTATGTACTTATTTATATGATACCAGAGTATTTTAAATTTCTTGGTATTCCCATCACAGGAATGTTTGAATGACAAGCTTGTTTTCTCGCTATTATCTGTAGTGCTGTGAATGGAACCTAGGAAATGCTGAGCCACACCCCCAGACTTTTTTTTTACTAAGTTTGTTGGAACTGGTGACTTACTAAATAGTCAAGATATATCTCAAAATTGTAGTACTCCCGTCTTACCCACTCATGTAGCTGGGACTACATGTGTAAACTACCACATCTGGATTAGTTTTTATTTATAGTAAAGTTATATTTGTTCAAATATTTATGAAAGAAAAAAGAATGCATAGAGGTAGTAAACTGATGCTACCATATACATTTTCATTAGCTCTAACTTAGATATTTTCTCTTAACTTTATTTACAACCATCTGTATACTAGCTTTTGGTTATTAAGTAAAAGTTCTGTAGAGGCTCTATGGAATCAATTTGTTTTTATTTTGTTTCTAATGAAGAATTCACAGAATGCTAATAAGTGATTAATGCCAAACCAGTGACAAGGCTAAATTCTTTAATTGTATATTGTCTTAGAGGAAAATAATGCTGCTACTCAGATTTACATAGAGAGGAGACAACAAGACAGATAAACAGACTGCACAGCTCAAAGATTCATTCATCATTTCTACCATATAACTTTGGTTTCAAGAGGATCAAATATAGACCAGAGAGAACTCAAAACACCTTCATCTTCTATTTTCTTTGAGGTAGATAGCTCCTGTATCTAACACTAAAATATGAAATGGATCCTGTGCCTAAGTTTAAGACTTACCATGACATCCCTGCAACCTCATTACTAGTTATTAATGAACAAAATAAATAAAATACTCAGAACACACAACATGATTTTGCTATATCTTTTAAATTCAACATTTTTCAGTGTGGAAATGTACATTTACTTTCAAAAGAGTAGGTCTAATTCTCATTCTGCCCACATTTCTGCCACACAATAATTCCTCCCTTTCGGACATCAAGGAGAGGTATTACCAAAAAAGTCTTTTAACTTACAATTATGTAATACCAAACATTGTGATGTTTTAAATTCTTCAAATTTTAATGTTTATAATATATAACCATTAAGGACTGGGTATACACAGTGAAGATTTTGAGTATTTACAATAATAATAACTATTATTATGAAAATCACCATTAATAGGCAACCCTACGGAAACTGCACTATTCTGAGTTCTCAGCATTGATGCAAAGACCCTTCCCTCAACAAACTCATGAACACAGGGGAAACAAAATGGTATACAAAACAGACAGCACAGAGGCATTAAGTGCTAAAAACAATTAAGAAATGAAAGAGATACTGAGCACATACAAGTTTTCCCAAATGCTGGAGAAAATACAAAAACTTAATTCCTGGAAGAGATGAATTGTAATGCATTTTAAATAGGGAACAAAATGGAGGTTCAGAAATTACAAACACACACATGCTAATAAGTCAGCTAGATATGTTGGCAGTGTTGTCATGTTTTCAAGAATATCTAGAATTCTAGGTTGATATGTAACAAATTCTTCTTCTTTAAATACTGTCAACAAATTCATTTGAAAAAATTGCATCTTGTGTTAAGGCCAATAAAGCAATGTGTAATTATAGTCTATCTGACTTTTTCTTTGTCATGTCCTCAAAATAGGGATAAAGATAAGAAAATTAGAAGGGTTGAATGAGCTTGATGACCCTGAGACTAGTTACAAGTTACATAATATTCAAAAGGCTGCTGAGTAAAGTAATTAGTAGGGTTAGATTAGAAATAATTTTGAATATGAATTTCCATTTCTATTTATTCTTTAGGCACACTAGAGAAAGAATACCATGGAGACAGAGGGGTGATTGATTTAAAGTACATCATCTTGAATAAAGTTAGATTTTCTTTGTATTGGAATTAACACTATTAGACAAATTTAATTGCTCATGTGATTCATGACATCCTCAGAATTTTAAGAGTGGCAAGGAGCAAAACACTAGACAATACCTGAAAGTAATAAGTTATGTTAGTATTTTTTTCTGGTAATTTACACTATAAAGTAATCATAGAATGTTGATGTAAAATTCACCAAGGCTGTGCTATCTTATAATACTATATTCACTTCTAACATATCACTGTCTGGTTAACATTTGATAATTACAGTTAAAAGAGTTAAAATTTTTTTGCTAGGATTTACTCAGGCAATGTTCCAAATGAACAGTGTGCCACCCAGCTTGGTTAAGCAACTAGGACATGTTTCAGCTGGGAGTATTTTTTAAACCTCATTTTATGATCATTTGGTATCTCCTATATCTGGTATTCCAGTTTGTAAGAGATACATTATGCAGGTTAGGAAATTAGTAACAAACTACTTCTGAGGCTAGTTATTATTACTGTATCCTATTCTCCACTTCAGATCTGTAAAAATACAATGCAGTAAGATCTACTAATGGATGTTTTGTTATTGCTTTTAATGGACAATATTTTATTGTAATGTTAAATTTGCTGCAAAACTTGGTAATTTAAAATGTCATACATTTTCCCACATGATCTAACACAATTCAGTTTTTCTTATCTCAGAAGAAAAACAAAGGCACAACATATTGCAAATATATTTATATGGGCTATAAAGTTTCCTTTATAAAATATTCAGTCAAATGCCATTTCACCACAAGAATTGTGAACTGATTTCATGCTCATCAGTGAAAAAGTGAAAGTTTCCTTTTTCTCATTATTCAGAGACATTCCAAGCTTTAGGCATGCCTTTTTCCTCTCTCTAATTTAAAATCTTCCTTCTTTTCATTGTTCCTATTGCTGCTCCAACACTGGTGCCAAAATCCCACTGCCAAGGTAGCAAGTATGTAAGAATTCATGCTATAATTTGTAGCACAACTTTTTCCTTTTGCCGCATACATGTTCACAGTGTTCATTATACCTCTCTCTGACCACCAGTTAGTTCCTCTGTTTAAATGCAACAACTAAATCATAAATATTTTCATTTGGAATATCTTCATCCATGTCTGAAGTGAATCCTCTGAGCTAAAATCTACTCATAAAAATCCAGAGGAAACCAGATCACCCAGTTGATATACATCATGGACTGAAAGCAGAAGCTGCTGACTTTCTACATTTTAATAAAATAAATCTGAAATATATATATACACACACACAATATATTTTTGTTTGCTTTCCTTTGCTGGTTTTGTTTACCTTTCTATTTTGACAGGCATGGTACTATTATAAAATCACTGACACAAAGCACCGAACCAAAGTGAGAAACCCCCAAGAAAGCTGAATACTCCTTTCTCGATCGTCAAACATCAACAATATCATCACATAAATTGCATTTGCTAATTTAAGCTATATTTAACAATATATTTTTCTCATGTGAGTTCATAAGGAATTTGAAACAACATATGCCACCAAAACTTTTCTTTGGTAATTTTGGTTTTTGTTAATTCTAAAATGTATAGAGAACTTACATCATGGAGTTTTGCCCCAACTGCAGTGGGCAACAGATCCCTCTTCCTTGGTAACTGAAAGATACCAACCGAAGTTCACTCTGGCCAGGAGCAGAGGAGAACTGAGCCCTAGCTGACCTCTTCTGTGAGCACAGAGCGGGAAGCCGGCCTTGGGATGATTGCCAATCAGGGAAAAGCTGAGGTTAAATTGTTTACCAGACAATGTGACTAATGGATGATTGGAAACCAGTTGAGTCCTGTGTTACTTTCAATGCTTGTGGTTGTTTGGGTGAATAAAAGCAAGTGAGCCATGGGTTAAGGCTTCCCCTGTCCGCTCTAGGCAAGAGGAGCCTCGGGGCTGCCGGCAGGTGGAGCTGACTCATCTCTTTTATTATTTGTCCACATTCTTCAGCCTCAGTCCGAGGGGGTGAGAAGCACCCGGGCAAGGCAGGCAGTGAGCCTACAGCATGTGGCCCCTGGCGTGGGGCGGGGACCCGGGCTGCCTTCAGACTCTCTAGATTAGGAAATTTCCAAACAATGGTCTAGGAAACCTAGAAGACTTTTATTTCTCCACTGAGATGCATTTTGGAAAAGAGATACAACACTACACTAGCACTCTGTCTTCCTTCTTGGTATTGAATATATCAGAAAGGACCACATGTTTTGTAGGCTCAAATAGAGGCACAGAAAAACACACCATTCTTTTTATAATCGTGTGACTATATAAAAAAACTACTTGAACTTTTGGCTTTTCAGTAAATCTTTTAGTGCCATAATTCAAAAAGGGTTTAAAGCCAACCAAAGAGAAATCATTATTACATCTGAATAAAAACATGACAATGGAATATTTTTGAAATACAGTAATTTAAAATTTTGCTTTTATTTTATTGTAATTATCTACAATATATTATGTAGTTCTTTTTGGATTCTTTAGTGAAAAAGATAGAATTAAATATTTAGATAAAATTTATAAATGAGAAAGAGAAATCTGAAACACTGCCTTTCTGATTTAGTGACTTCTGTCATTTAGCAAATTAGTGTACATCACAAATCTAATGTAATATGGAAAAGAACTAAGAAGCACTTTCTGTGCAAATTTAGGATAGGCAACAAATGTCAAACAGATTTTTTTGTTCTCATTTTTAGACCTACACTTCATACTTTTATAAACAAAAAGCTAGTAACACTTTATTTTAATTAGCTTCAGGTACTCCGAGAATATTTAGTCTCCTGAAGTTTTGGACACATGAATGCTGTAAGAACAATTTGCTTTTGAGGGACTTTAATTTCAAGATCTTATTCTGTATTGTTCTGATTTGGTTCTAAAAAGAATCGTTCATTTCTACATTTAATCAGTCCATCTGCCTTTAATAGTCTCATTATACTATCCTGTATTGTTTATGGAGAGCAAGAAAAACTTAAGTGACTTTTTTAGTGGCAATGAAAGTCATTTAAATCGATAACATTGCCTGGTTCTCTCATATATGAATTTTTTTCAAAAATTAAAATTGCTAAAATTTTGAAAATTTCTACAAAAGACATTTGGATTCTCAAAAGAAAAACATTTAAAAAAAATATATCAGCTGCTGGGCATGGTAGCATGTTATAGTGCCTGTAATCCCTGTACTCGTGAAACTGAGAAAGAAGGATTGCTGCAAGTTCAAGGCCAGCCTGGGCTCTATGAGACCCTGTCTCAAACAAAGCAAAACAAATATATAGAGAAGTTAAATAACGTATGTATAACTCTTTCAGGCCACTGTATCTTGATCTTATAAAGTAATGAAACAAGATAGTCTCACAGGACAAATAGAAATGTTCCAAAAAAGCTAAGAAAAATGTCTCACCTCTGTCCTTGATTTCCTTCTCAATCTTGCCTGGAAGGAGTGTGGAGGATTCTCCTGTCCAAACGCACATAAACTGTGCATTTGCATGTGGAGGTTTTGTTCACTCAATTATAATTTATCTTCGATGATATACATTAGTACTCTTGTTTCTTTTTTGTTTGGATTTTTGTTTTGTTTTTGCGGGAATGGGGATTGAACTCAGGACCTTGTGCTTACCAGGCAGGCAGCAGCACCGAGCTACATCCTGACCCCTATTGTTGTTTCAATTTCATGTATTTATTGTAGAGAAGAAAACTAAAGTTTACAGAAACTAGGTAGAACCAGAGTCAGAAGAGCTGACACTGGTACTTTTGATGAAACTTGATAAGAGCAGAATTTTCCAGATTATTCCTCTAAGTATTCCTAATCAAATCCAAAGAAGCCCTTACATTTGCCAGTTCTTATATTTAAAAAAGCCAAAAAGCTTTTAAAAATGGATAGTAGAGTTCACATATATAAGACAATGCCATGTCTTCAGTCTCTGAGTAGAGTATATTGGTGAGCTAAGGTCTATTTTATCAAGCATAAAAAGGCAAAATGTTATTAGGAAAAAAATCTCAATTTCTATTTCATCGATTATCCTTCCTAATATAAATTTTGTCACTTAGCTTCAGTACTCATGGAATTCAACTAAGAATGTTAGTGTCCACGAAAGAAAGATACGCCATAATAAACTTCTTTTGAATAATCACACTTGTAAAACATGCTCTATTCCAAAAAATATTGAAAAAAAATTTTTTAAAGTTTATAAATTAAAAGGGAAAATCAGCAAACGTAAGTGAATATCTTTTAGATGGCACACATGCATTGCTCTGGAATCTTTACTTGAACAACATTTGACTGATAACTGACAGAACTCATCCAATAACTGGAATTTATGAGGGATTCTGTGAGAATCATACATGCCAGAGTTAAGTGACTGTAATTTCATTTTTCTATATAAATTTCATGCACATATTTATGACTCAGTTAAATTAGTCTGCATATTGACTGAAAAAAATATTTGGATCAAACAATTTTGCACACACCTGTAGTAGTCTTTCTACCATCACTGCTCAAGTATAAAAGGCATTATTTTCAGAACTGAAACAATAACATCTATCTAAATATTAAATAATTTTAAAACAGAACCTTTCTTTGATATCCATTTGTGTCTCTGTGTGTGTGTGTGTGTGTGTGTGTGTGTGTGTGTTTGTGGTGCTGTAAACCAAATCCTGGACCTTGTGTAAGAAAAACAAGCATTCTACCACTGAACTGTATTGCCACATCATTTTTCTTTCAATTTTATGTCGAGTCAGGATCTATCTAAATTGCCAAAGCCAGCCTCACACTTGGAATTCTCCTGCCTCAGCCTCCTGATTACCTGGAATTTCAGGCTTAGGCCATTATCTCCATCCTTTTCTAACATACTTGTGAAATATCTACACAGCTGGAAGCTAAACGCCACTTAAATATCCAATCCTTTTTTTTTTTTTTTTTTGAGACAGGGTCTCGCTTTGTAGTTCAGGCTGGCCCTGAGCTCACTATGCAGCCCAGGCAAGCCTGGAACTCAGCAATCCTCCTGTCTCCGCCTCCGGAATGCTGGGATTACAGGCGTGAGCCACCACGCCCGGCACTGTGGTATGTGGTATTGATTGCTGGTGGGTGTGAGTCACCATGCCCAGCATTCTATGTGGTCACCGGGATCGAACTCAGAACCTTGCGCTTGCAAGGCAGGTGCCAGAACCACTGAGCTAAATCTCTGGCCCTAAATATCCAATCTTCATCTTCACAATTCTCCACTTATTTTGAGGAGCAGTTTTCTGGTTTTGCTCATCCAATACATTTTCTTATTTAATCCATGATATGGTTGTAATTAGTCATATTTTGTGTTTGAGGAGGTAAGACAGACATTACAAACTGTTCTAACTCACACAGCTATTAATCATAAACCCCGGAACCCACATCAAGATATTCTCATTCTAGGACTCATGTTCTTCATCCCTACTTCATATTCTCTCCTGAGATTATACAGGTAAAGACTTCACTTGTTCTCTTTTTCAATCCACCATTTCCTTCCACATTCACTTATGCTTGAGTCAAAGGTGCAGAAACAGCTTCTGGTGCATCTCCCTTTCCGCGTTATTTTCTCTTGCTTCTCCCAGTCAGACAGGCAAGTAACAATTCTTAAAAAAAAAAAAAATCCAATGTGAGTTTTTAAATTCTTTTGGGTATATTCCTAGCAGGGGTATAGCAGGGTCAAATGGGACCCGTAGTCCTAGTTTTCTGAGAAATCTCCACACGGATCTCCACAATGGTTGCACAAGTCTGCAATCCCACCAACAGTGTAGAAGGGTTCCTTTCTCCCCACAGCCA
>PVIC010035148.1:0-19206 GCA_004025085.1 Thryonomys swinderianus | reverse complement strand
CTCCTCCCTCCTTCCTTCCTTCCTTCCTTCCTTCCTTCCTTCCTTCCTTCCTTCCTTCCTTCCTTCCTTCCTTCCTTCCTTTCTTCAGACAGGGACTCGCTTTACTGTAGTTCAGGCTGGCCCTGAGCGCACTGTGTAGCCCAGGCAAGCCTCGAACTCAGCAATCCTCCTGTCTCTGCCTCCCAAGTGCGGGGGTGACAGGTGTGAGCCACCATACCCAGCTTTGCTTCCTTTCTTTGAAGGCTGTGATACTGAACTCTTCTGATTATATTTTCCTGTGTTGTACATTAACTCTTCTAGTTGATACATCCTTTGTCTCCACAGACAAAGAAAAATGACTATTCAACATTTCTCATACTATTCTGATTCTAGAGTCTGTTTCTGTTTTGTTTGAGTTTCTTTGAAGTACTGTACTGGGACTGAATCCATGGTCTCATGGGTGCTAGGCAAATGTTCCTACTACTGAGCTGTAACCCCAGCCCTCTAAGTCTGTTTTATCAATTTAACCGATCTTTTGTACTTTTTCCAAGCTTAAGGTAGTTCAGAACTTCTTGTTTTGATTAGTTTGAAACAGGGTCTCGCTGTGTATTCCAGGCTGGCCTTGGACTCACTATGTAGCCCAAGCTGGCTTCAAACTCAAAGCAATGCTCAATCAAAATCAAGGCAATCTTTCTGCCTCAGCCTCTCAAATGCTGAGATTACAGACCTGTACCACTACACCTAACCTCAGATTTTTTTTTTTTAATAGCAGGTGAATTCTACAACCTACTTTGATCTGAGTAAAAGAATGCATACAGGGGCTGTGGATTTAGCTCAGTGGTTCTGGTGTCTGCCTGGTAGGTGTAAGGTCCCAAGTTTGATCCTTAGTGCCACATACCAGAGGGCTGGGGGTGGTGGCTCATACCTGTCATCCCAGTACTCAGGAGGCAGAGGCAGGAGGATTGCTGAGCTGGAGGCTTGCCTGAGCTACCTAATGAGCTCAAGGCAAGTCTGAACTACAAAGCGAGAACATGTCTCACAAAAAGAAAAAGAAAAAAAATCTAGGACAAACTATAAATTGTATGCAGTAAATAAGACTTTGAAATGACAATTTTATTCTAAAAAAAGAGATTGCATACAGGATGACTCTGTAGGGAAAAGAGATCCTTTACCTCCCTTAGTTTTAATTTGTTTTGGTTTTGGGGGGTGTTGGTAACGGGGCTCAAACTCAAAATCTTTTGATTGCAAGGCAGGGGCCACACTGAACTAAATCCTTGGCTCTCTTTTTGTTTTTTAGACAAGGAACAATAAATTTAAGAAAAAGTGATGGGATAAATGGGTATCTGGGCTGGGCTGGTAAATTCTTGGTGTATTACTAAGATGCGTGGTGGGGAATGAGGGTCAAGGCTGTTGGGAGATAAGGATTACTTCAGAGTCAGATTTTTCATATTCTCTCCAGCCCTATTTACTAACCTCTATTAATCAAGGCCATGTTCCAGCTTCAGTTTGTGAAGGACATCTATCCCACAAGAATCTATCTGGCTTGCTGCGTGTGGAAAAGGCAGGCAAAATGGCCCTTTTTGCAATCACAGTTCCTCAAATGATTTCAGTTTAAAATAATAATATGCTACTTTGACATATTTTGAAATGGTACATCCTTAACTCCTTTATTCCCTTCATACAAAATATGAAAAGAGGTAAAAGTGAACTATATTGTGTATGGATACATGCTTGGGGGATAAAACTGTAAAGGAAAATAAAAGATTATCGCAAAGATAGGATTGTGGTTACTGTGGGGAAAAGAACATTGTTTAAGGAGGGGAGTACGCAGTACTGAGCTGGTGATCTACCAGTGATTACAAACTACCCTGAGAGTCTCCAGAATTCTGAGGCGGGGCTTTTAGAGGGTGATTGGATCATGAGTGTGCCAGTTTCATCATTGATGAGATCATAATTCATCATCATTGATGAAATCATAATTCAATGACATTATTAGAGGGTAATATAAACTTAAGTGAATATAATTTATCTTTTTTTCCTTCAGTGCTGGGGATGAAACTCAGGGCCTTTGATGTGCTAAGCAAGGCATACCCCATCCTTCAATTTATTGATATAAAACTGAAATGCTGAAGAATGTATTATAAAGTATTGTGAAAAATATAAAAAGTTTACAGTACGATTTACCTAGTTATACTCTTAAAAATGAAATAACTGGCTAAGAGCAGGTTGTTATTTATTTATTTATTTATTTATTTATTTATTTTTGAGACAGGGTCTCGCTTTGTAGTTCGGGCTGGCTCTGAGCTCACTATGTAGCCTAGGCAAGTTTCAAACTCAGCAATCCTCCTGCCTCTGCCTCCCGAGTGCTGGGATTACAGGTGTGAGCCACCACGCCCGGCACTGTGGTATGTGATATTGATGGCTGGTGGGCATGAGTCACCACGCCCAGCATCGTATGTGGTTACTGGGGATCGAACTCAGGACCTTGTGCTTGCAAGGCAGGCGCCGGAACCACTGAGCTAAATCTCCGGCCTACTTTCTCATTCTTGATACTATTGGATCTACTTACTAGAAGATGTAGCCACAATAAGCTTTTGTTTTGTTTAAATTATTAATGGGACATTTTACCATTGAAGTATTTTTCCACTGACGTTAAATACTTGTTTGAGAAAAAAAATTGTACAGTTTATTAAAACAAAATGTGTGGTGTGGTGGCTCACGCCTGTTATCCCAGCACTCAGGAGGCAGAGGCAAGAGGATTGCTGAGTTCGAGGCTTGTCTGGGCTATATAGTGAGCTCAGGGCCATCCTGAACTACAAAGGGAGACCCTCTCTCAAAAAAACAAAAAGCACAACAAAACAAAACAAAAAGTTCACTCATCCCAAAGAATGGAAGAGTATATGGGACTACTTTCCTAGAAAATTAAAGGAAACAACATAAACTTAATTTACATTGCGGAATGTAGGCATTTCATTTTTGCTTTTTTCCCCCAGCATTCACACCCTCCCCCTGAGCTGCATCCGTCCCACCTGCCCTTTATGATCATTATTTTTAAAATTTTAAGACAAGCTGGCCAGCTGGCCGCAAACTTGTGATTCTTCTGCCTCAGCCTCCCAAGTAGCTGAGTAACAGGTGTGCACTACCATACTCAGCTAGAATGTGAACCTCGTATAAGAAATGGAAGCCTCTCATTTGGGCCCTTCCTTTGCTGAAAGGACTGAACAGCTTGCACTGATGCATTCATTCCGTCAGGATGCAGTGGCTCTGGCCTGAGCTGCTGCTGCCCATGATTTCTCATATGTGTCTGCCCTGGTCTGTAGAGAAATGCTGCCTGTGCCTCAGTGGAGACCAGCATGAGTTTATGAAGGTGCCAGGCCTGGTAGTGTACATCTGTAATCCCAGCAGGCGGGAGTTAGAAGCTGATGGATCTCGAGTTCAGGGCCATCCAGACAACTGTGTAGGGAGACTCTAGCTAAAAAAACCAAAAGGAAAGAAGAGAGAGAGGAAAGTAAAGAGCATACTTTTTTGTTTTGTTTTGAGACAGGGTCTCGCTTTGTAGTTGAGGCTGGCCCTGAGCTCACTATGCAGCCCAGGCAAGCCTGGAACTCAGCAATCCTCCTGCCTCTGGCTCCTGAGTGCTGGGATTACAGGTATGAGCCACCACACTAGGCAAGAACATACCATTTTAACACTGGAGAAACAACCTGATTTAAAAATGGGCAAAGAGCCGGGCATAGTGGCTCACGCCTGTAATCCCAGCACTTGGGAGGCAGAGGCAGGAGGATTGCTGAGTTCGAGGCTTGTCTGGGCTACATCGTGAGTTTAGGGCCAGCCTGAACTACAAAGCGAGACCCTGTCTCCAAAAAAAAAAAAAAATGGGCAAAGAACTTGGATAAGCATTTTTCCAAAGAAGATGTACACATGCCCAGTAAACACCACTAGTCACTCGGGAATGAAGTCAGAACCAGAATAGGTTACCACTTCACACTCATTAATATTTTAAAAGCACACCATAACCAGAAATAACTGTTGGTGAGAATATGGAGAAATCAGAACACTTTGTGCATGTATCTGAATATATTGTTGGTGAGAATATAGAATGGCAGAGCTGTTGTGGAAACAGTATAGTAATGGCTTAGTTTAAATTGAATTGTCATATGGGCCAGCAATTCACTTTTCAGTATATATTTGAAATAAAAGTGTGGGACTTGAGTAGGTGTTTGTACACCTACCTGTAGAACATCATCATTTATAGTATCCAGGAACTGGAAGCACCCCAAATGTCCACTAACAGATGAAGGGATGGACACATGTATTATATACATATAATGGAGTGTTTTTCCTTAAAAAGGGAGGAAATTCTCACATGTTACAATATGCACTTGGGATCAAAGACACAAATAAGCCAGACACAAAAGAAACAAATACTATATAATTCTATTGATATGAAAAATCTTCAGTAGGTAAATTCATACCAAAAGAAAACAGATTAGAAGGCTGATGATTTAGTTCAGTGGCACAGCCACCTGCCTGGCAAGCACAAGGTCCTGAGTACAGTCTCTGGTGCCATACAAAAAGAAAACAGATTAAAGGTTACCAGGGCCTGGAGAGGCAGTTAGAGTCACCGCTGCCGACAGGCATAGAATTTCCACTTGAGGTGATGAAAAGGACCCAGAGATGGTGATGGTGATTGTTACCTGATACGAACGTACTTATTCCCACAGAACAATACCTGTAACACACACAAAGAATACAGCACACCTGTGTGTAGCAGCATTAGCTGCCCCATAGCTGATGTTAGTTTCTGGCACTCACAAAGCTAGCAACTGAGAGCTCCAGTTTCATGTACGTGAGACACAGAAACACACACACACCCCAAAACCAGAGAAGGAGCCCTTCATCTTTTGTTTTCCACATGTGTTCCAGAACTAATTCTTTTTTTGAGACAGGGCCTCGCTTTGTAGTTCAGGCTGGCCCTGAACTCACTATGTAGCCCAGGCAAGCCTCGAACTCAGCCATCCTCCTGTCTCTGCTTCCTGAGTGCTGGGATTACAGGCATGAGCCACCACAGCCAGCACTGTGGTATGTGGTGTTGATTGCTGGTGGGTGTGAGTCACCATGCCCAGCATTGTATGTGGTTACTGGGGATCGAACTCAGGATCTTGTGCTTGCGAAGCAGGTGCCGGAACCACTGATCTAAATCTTCCGGCCCTCCAGAACTAATTCTTATATAGAGCCCTGGTTAAAGTGTATCCTAGGGAATAGTTTTAGTTTTTCAGGCTCCATAGAATGAGAAAATAACTAGAGATTGAAGAGGGTAATAAGTGCCAGTTCACCCCACTGAGTCAGCCATGATTCATAACAGTGATGTTCTTGTTAGTGACGTCTCTGTTTTCAGTTTTGGCCAGATTGTCCTGCAACAAGTCTGTCACAGATAGGGAGGAGCAAATCAGACAGCTCCAACGAAGCAGAAGGAAAAGGTTGTTCATTGTTACCTCCTTGAGCAATAATAGGCTGATTGTACTTAGTTTGGTAAGCCTAACAGAGAGTATTTGCAGAGAGAGAGAGAGAGAGAGTGAGTGTGTGTGTGTGTGTGTTTTCTTTCATTTGTTTCTTATTTGTTTTGGTACTAGGGATTGAATCCAGGGTCTCCCACCTGCCAGACAAGCAATGTACCACCCACCGAGCTTCATTCCCATCCTGACCTCAAACTTGGAATCCTGTCTCAGCCTCCTGAATAGCTGAGATTAAAAGTGTGTGCCATGTTTGGCTTCTATTTGCAGTTTAATGTGGTAGAATTTAATTGAGATGCTAATATTATTGTGAAGAGATTTGGGTCACTTGATGGTATTGTACATAGGTAAGTTAATTAAATATTTTGTAGGCAGTTAGATAGGGCCAGCCCTCAAGGAGCCAACATGGAGGACAGTTGAGCCAAAATGTAGGGTTAGCCAAGGAAGGTAATCTAGACACATTTCCTGAAAGCCAGCATTGTAAAAGGAGAGGAAATTACCACACCCATTTAGGATTAGGATAAATAACAATGATTGATATTCTTTTTTTTTTTTTTTGAGACAGGGTCTCCTTTGGTAGTTCAGGCTGACCCTAAGCTCACTGTGTAGCCCAGGCAAGCCTCAACTCAGCAACCCTCCTTCCTCTGCCTCTGGAGTACTGGGATTACAGGTGTCCGGCACTGTGGTACGTGGTATTGATTGCTGGTGGGCGTGAGTCACCACGCCCAGCATTGTATGTGGTTACCGGGGATCAAACTCAGGACCTTGCACTTGCGAGGCAGGCGCCAGAACCACTGAGCTAAATGTCTGGCCCTACTTATCCTAATCTTACTGGTTGATCATGGACCAGTATTATCTCATTGGACTGGTATTATCTAAGTGCCTATACTTGCAATGTTACTGGTTGACCACAGTTTTGTCCCTCCTTGAACCTGCCCCACATGGTGGCTTTGTCCCATAAATGGCCCTTGAGAAAGCAGGGTTCTACATTAGTTGTGTAATGTATTTTGAAATAATTTTGGTGGAAGATGTGGTTGCATGTTTTTCACAGAGAGCTATCCACTTATTCCAGAACCATTTGAAGAAAAGGTATCTTTATCCACTGGATTATCTTTGCACATTTATATCAAGTGAACAGTATGTATGAGTCTTTTACTTAGTCCCACTGATTTCCTTGTTTTTATGCCAATACTGTACCACTTTGGCTTGGTTAGGGTTCTGTGATAGGCAGAATTATAAGATGACACCCATGATTTGTATCTTTGTATATTGGAAGAGACCTATAAACATGGGGTACTGCCCTTGTGATTAGATTTTAGGACTGTATTGTGTGCCGTAGTTGATACAGGGAAAATATTCTTTTTTTTTTTTTTAGACAGGGCCTCGCTTTGTAGTTCAGGCTGGCCCTGAGCTCACTATGTAGCACAGGCAAGCCTGGAACTCAGCAATCCTCCTGTCTCTGCCTTCCGAGTGCTGGGATGACTGGTGTGAGCCACCACGCCCAGCTAGGGAGAATATTCTTAACTAGGTCTAATATCTACCCAAAAAACTTGGGATTTTGATTAAAATTGCAATGAACCAGGCGTGGTGGCTCACGCCTGTCATCTCAGCACTCGGGAGGCAGAGGCAGGAGGATTGCTGAGTTCAGGGCTTGCCTGGGCTACATAGTGAATTCAGGGCCATCCTGAACTACAAAGTGAGACCCTGCCTCAAAAAAAATTGCAGTGAATCTGTAGGCAAGTTTGGGGAGAATTGATAACTTAACAGTGCAGTAATGACTCTTGTAGTTTGTTTGTCTCTCAGCCTGTAGGCCTTTAGTGTCTCTCCTCAGTGTAGTATAGTTTTGAATGCATGTCTTTTCCATGTTTTGTCAGATTTGTGTGTTTCATAATTTTGTTATGAATGTGATTTTTTTATACATTTTCAGGTTTTGATTTGCTGCAGTGTAGAAATATAATTGAAATTTTGTAATGTATGTTTGCAACATAATAGAGTAATTTTGGGGAATTGCTTTGTATATATACACATACACACACGTATACATATATATACATATACTCGATCATTTTCATTCCTTTTATCCCATCCCCTCTTCCCTCCCCAGTTGATTTTTTTTTTTTGAGACAGGGTCTTGCTTTGTAGTTCAGGCTGGCCCTGAACTCACTATGTAGCCCAGGCAAGCCTCGAACTCAGCAATCCTCCTGTCTCCCGGATGCTAGGATTATGGGCGTGAGCCACCATGCCCAGCATTGTATGTGGTTACTGAGATCGAACTCAGGACCTTGGGCTTGCGAGGCAGGCACCGGAACCACTGAGCTAAATCTCCAGCCCACAGTTGATTTTTATGTGTTGCTCTTACATACAACAGTTTCACAAAACTGAAATTAATTCTAGTACTTTTTATATATGAGATTGAATTTTTGCTGTGGGCATTGAACTGAGGCATAGTCCTTGCTAAGCATGTACTCTGCTGTTGTGCCCCACCCATGCCCCAGCACCCCCCACCCCCCACCCCCTGTGCAGAGGGCCTCATGAATTTGTAAATCATTCTTGTGCAGATGGCACAACAACCTTTTCTGTGTTATTCTAATTTTAAGCCACGTGCTGCCCAAGCAAGCACCACTGAATTTTCTTGCATGAATGTGTAAATATAGTTTATTTTTCCCTTTTCCATCTGTATGTCATTTATTTCTTCTTGCCTTTTACACTTGCCAGAACATCTGATGTTGTATACAAGTTGTGGAAGAAAACAATCTTCTCATATTCCTCATTTTAGGAGAAAAGGATTCTTTCACCATTAAATATGATATTAACTGTATGTTTTTCAAAGATGCCCTTGAAATTCCCTTTTATTTCTATTTCCTAAGAATTTTTACCCAGGAATGAATGTTGAATTTCATCAAATCCTTCCTTTTATCTTTTTTTTTTTTTTTTTTTGAGACAGGGTCTCACTTTGTAGTTCAGGCTGGCCCTGAGCTCACTATGTAGCCCAGGCAAGCCTGGAACTCAGCAGTCCTCCTGCCTCTGCCTCCCGAGTGCTGGGATGACAGGCGTGAGCCATCACGCCCAGCCTTCCTTTTATCTTTTGAAGTGACCCTGTGTGGTCTCTTTCAGCTAGTTAATGTAGTAGATTATTTTGATTTTCAAATGGAAAATCAACTTTGCATTCTTAGCCTATATTTTCCTATTTAGATATTGCTGGATTTGATTTGTTATGTTTTGAAATTTTCTTTGTATTTATGAAAGGTACTGGTTTGTAGATTTTTTTTTTTTTTTTTTTGAGACAGTATCTCACTTTGTAGTTCAGGCTGGCCCTGAGCTCTCTGTGTAGCCCAGGCAAGCCTGGAACTCAGCAATCCTGTCTCTGCCTCCGGAGTGCTGGGATTACAGGCTTGAGCCACCAAGCCCGGCATTTGTGGTATGTGGTACTGATGGCTGGTAGGCGTGAGTCACCATGACCGGTATTGTTGTATGTGGTTACCAAGGATCGAACCAGGGACCCTGCACTTGCTAGGCAGACACTGTAACCACTGAGCTAAATCTCTGGCCCTGTAGATTTTTTTCTTATAATGTTTCTTGGTCTGTGTTTTGGTATCTGGACAACACTGGCCTCATTGAATGAATTCAGAATAATTTTCCCCCTTTCTAGGAGAATTTGTAGAAAACTGCATTTCTTTCTTTCTTAAACACTTGTTAGAGTTCACCAGTGAAGTCTTTGCAATTTTTCTCTGTGAGAATGTCCTTAGTTACATATTCAATTTCATTAGAAGACAGTTATTGAGGAGTTAGTTCTTCCTGAGTGACATTTAATAATTTGTGTATTTCAAGAAATTTGTCCTTTCCTCTAAATTGCCAGTTATTTGCATTAAATTCATAGTATCACTGTAATTTTAGGTATCTAAATTTTGAAGAGTCTCTAGCAGTGATGCCACTCTCATTCCTGGTGCTGCTAATATTTATCTAAAATGTGCCAATAAATAAAGTAGGTGTTTTGCTGGCCCCATGTGAGTGCTGGGAATCTTTTGTGGGTGGTCTTTCCTAGACCCTTGTTAGTTTCAGTGTTTCAGAAGGAAGACCTCTGCAGATCCTGAGGTTCTCAGCCACTTCTCCCACCTCTTGGGTATTCTGTCCCCAGACTTGCAGTTCTGTGTCCTCAGCTTGCCCGGCCTGCCACGGATCCCCGGGGCTTTCCACCCTGCGCCTCTCATGGCCTCCCAGCTCCCACAGCAGGAACCGGTGCGGTAGAGCCTACCTTGTTTCCTATCCAGTGTTTGAAGCTTATTTTTTTGTATGTTTGGACTCTTTTTTGTTTTTTCAGGGTCAGAGAATAAATTTGGTTACTATGTCCTGGCCAAAAGCAGAAGTCCCTTTAATTGATAATTGACATATCAATATTGGCTATAGCTGACAGACAGCATTCTTAAACATTTACTAATCTAATTTTTTCATTTTATTGATTTGTATGAAACCTGTGTCTATAATTTTTCTTTGTTCAAAGTCTTCTGTTGCTGTAATTCCTGTGACAACATAAATATTAAATGACTCTAAAGCTTTTTATCATCTTTTAATGTACTCCTCTAGTGTAGGCTTCTGCAGTATTAGCTAAGCAGGGATTTAGCGTGGGCTTCTACTGTTTAACAGCATGCAATTAAAGAGCATGCTCAGACCTGATGAAGCAGAACAATGAAATGTGTCCGGCTCTAGGGCCTTTCCCACAGCAAGCTGTGGCTTCCGTGTGTGCGAACTCATCTTTTCTACCAACTAAAACATCTGCATTCAAAGCCTGTTAGCTTGATTGAGGCTATAAGGAACCGGAGAGCTAAGACAGGAAGAAAAACCATAGAAGAGCAGAATCACTTAGAGCCAACTGTGAGATAAAACTGTACTGAAGAGTAATTGCTACAGAGATGGGAGTGACTTGGAACCCATTGGTGGTAAGCTGGAGAGAAGGGGGAAGATCACAGAATAGAAATAGAATAAAAAACCAGGCGCTGTTCTGTCAGAGATGCCCTTCCAGATTTGCTACCTCCTAACTCCTGCGGACTTGGTAGTGTATGCTAGTTGGACATCGGAGGGTGAAGTAATTTAGTCAGAGCACACCTGAGGCAAAACTGTGTGTCTTTGGTAGGGTAAAACTATCTAGCTGTACATGTGAACTAAAACATAGAAAATCATACTTTCTTTGCATTGCATATGTATATTATATAATACATAGTATGAAATAATAAGTGTGTAAATCCCATGTATTAAAGTGAATAAATCATAATACCTTGATCTTTGGGATAGTGATGATATTGTTGTAGCTAAGAAAAGCTGTAAGAGATTTTTGTAACTTTGCAATAAACTTTTTTTTTTTTTTTTGAGACAGGGTTTCGCTTTGTAGATCAGGCTGGCTCTGAGCTCACTAGGTAGCCCAGGCAAGCCTCGAACTCAGCAATCCTCCTGTCTCTGCCTCCCGAGTGCTGGGATGACAGGCATGAGCCACCACGCCCGGCACTGTAGTATGTGGTATTGATTGCTGGTGGGCATGAGTCTCCACGCCCAGCATTGTATGTGGTTACTGGGGATCGAACTCAGGACCTTGCGCTTGCGAGGCAGGCACCGGAACCACTGAGCTAACCCTCCGGCCCTGCAATAAACTTTTTAAAAAATACAAACTCTTTGTAGACAGGATGTTAATTTCCTACAACTTAAAAACTATGTGGATTGATAATTTCAAAAGCTCTATTTGGAAACAAAAACTAAAATACTTACTTTAACTGATATTTCCATGGCATTTCTCTCAAGCTTTTTTTTAGTGTATTTCTTGTTTTCTGAGTGGTTCTGATGATACTGATGGTGCCTATTCTATTAGTTGAAATACCTGTCTTTGCCAGATGATTATGAATCTTCATGTCAAGAGTGTGTGCAGATAAGTGAAGGCACAACAGCACCTGCATGTTATTTTCTTCACCATCAGGAGGTTTAAGTTTTTCCTAGTCCAGGATGCACACAATAAGTAAGCCAGTGACAAATACCCAGAACAGTGTGGGAAGGGAGGAAAAAGGTGCCTTTCAGGACACTGTGGGGCATTCATTTAACCTTTAGGGTAGGATACACCTTTGTATTAGTGTTTTCTTTGTTTTTATTTTTATTTACTTTTAAGTTCTTTTGAGACAGGGTCTTGCTTTGTAGTTCATGCTGGTCCTGAGCTCACTATGTACACAGGCAAGCCTCGAACTCAGCAGTCCTCCTACCTCTGTTGCCTTAATGCTGGGATTACCGGCATGAGCCACTATTCCAGCATTGTATTATGTAGTACTAGGGATCGAACTCAGGCAGAGTTGTACTTGCTAAGCAGACACCAGAACCACCGAGCTAAATCCCCAACCGTGTTTTGTTTGTTTTTAAAACAAACTCTTTTTAGTAAAGCTTAACATTCACAGAAAAAATTGAAGATCATTAAGTATATACCTGATAACTGTATGAACAATAGCTGTTGAGGTTAAGAAACAGAAAGTTTGTATTGGAAATAATTATTTTCAAGCTGGGTTGTTGGCTTGATATTCATAATGTTTGGATTTTTGTTTTGTTCTGTTTTTTTGGTGATACTGGGGGTTGAAGCGTGAATCCTTGAGCTTGCCAAGCAAGCACTGTACTGCTGAGCTATATCCTCAGTCCTCACTCATAGTGTTTTGTGTTTTTTCCCTCCTGGTACTGGGAATTGAACTCAGGACTTTGCGTTTGCCAGGCAGGCACAACGCCACTGAACTTCATCCTCAGCCCATCTTTTTTCTTTTGGGTCTCACTATGTAGTTTAGGTGGGCCTTGTGCTCACTCTGCAGTCCATGCAGGCCTCGAACTCATGGGAATCCTCCTGCCTCTGCCTCCTGAGTTCTGGGATTGCAGATGTGTGCCACATCAACCCAGCTAAGGGGACACATTCTTTTATGAACATAAGGATTCCACTTTTTTGCGTATATCAAATCTTATGTAGATTTCATTTTATGAAAAGTACAAATGGGGTTCTGCTCTATCCACAGTGTCTTTTAAAGTAAGTTGTGGCTGATGTGCTGTTGAATAACCATTTGTGTGTTTTCTGTAAAATGTTGGTCATTAGCCTGTCTTCTGCTGTCAAGGGTTATATGCATAGAATTATTAATCTATTGAAAATCACTCGTTGAATAATTTTTACTTACTTGACTATGGAAGCCAATGGGGTAGTTTAGGTAGTTTACAGTTTCTGTTATGTTCACATGTGCAGTATTTGGTTTTTGAAGTTGTTAGGACACACAGAAATCTTTGCTTTCTTGTTTACCTCTGACAGGCAGTGGAGGAAGAAATGGCGGGTCCCAGCCAACTCTGCATTCGCCGTTGGACTACCAAGCACGTAGCTGTGTGGCTGAAGGACGAAGGCTTTTTTGAGTATGTGGACATCTTATGCAACAAGCACCGACTTGATGGCCTCACACTGCTCACCTTGACTGAATATGATCTCCGCTCCCCTCCTTTGGAAATCAAAGTCCTTGGGGACATTAAAAGGTTAATGCTCTCAGTCCGAAAATTGCAGAAAATACATACTGATGTTTTAGAGGAGATGGGCTACAACAGTGACAGTCCCATGGGCTCCATGAGCCCGTGCCTCGGAGCCCTCCAGGGTGCAGACTGGCTGTGCAATGGGGAGCCTTCCCATGACTGTGATGGGCCCCTCACTGACCTGAGCACGGAGCAGTACCAGTACATGAATGGCAAAAGCAAACATTCTGTTCGCAGATTGGACCCAGAGTACTGGAAGACCATACTGAGCTGTATATATGTTTTTATAGTGTTCGGGTTTACATCATTCATTATGGTTATAGTCCACGAGCGTGTGCCTGACATGCAGACCTATCCACCGCTCCCAGACATATTCCTTGACAGGTGAGTTTCACTTCTGCATGCACATTTGTGCAAGGTTGCCATAATGGTGATGATATACGTATAATGATTATGTTATTGTTCCAGTTGACACTGGCTTTATCTGGTGACATAAAAGGATATACTTTGAGGCAGGTGCCAGAACCACTGACCTAACCCTCCGGCCCTAAAAGGATACACTTTGGTATATGTGCTGCCGAAGCGAGCACTAAAAGGATACACTTTGAAATCATTTCACGTATTTAAGCCTAGGAGAGTGATAAAGACCAGTGCTCAATTTCTGTTTCTATAAGCTTAACTCTGGGTAAAGAAAGAAGCACCCTGGTATCCGGAAGGATGTATGTAGTAAACAGAAGTTGGTCTGGGTCACTTTCCGTTTATCCTTTTTTGTTTGTTTGTTGTTTCTTGTACTGAGGAGCAAACCTAGAGGTACTATACCCCGACCTATGTCCCTAGCCATTTTCTGTTTTTATTTTGTGACAGGGTCTTTCTAAGTTGCCCTGGTGAGAATCATACCTGCAGTCTTTGCTGTACCCTCTGAGTCCTGGGGTACAGGCATGCACTACCACATCAGTCTCCTTTGTGTTTTTTTTTTTTTTTTTTTTTTTTGCTTTTTTGGAGACAGGGTCTCGCTTTGTAGTTCAGGCTGGCCCTGAGCTCATCATGGTGCCCAGGCAAGCCGCCGCGAACTCAGCAATCCTCCCGTCTCTGCCTCCCGAGTTCTGGGATTACAGGCGTGAGCCACCACGCCCAGCATTATATGTGGTAACTGGGGATCGAACTCAGGTCCTTGCGCTTGCAAGGCAGGCGCCGGAACCATTGAGCTAACCCTCCGGCCCAGTCTCCTTTGTTTTTTAAAGAAAATGATGGACAGGTTTTGGCTTTTCTGGAATTATGGATAGTCTCATACCACCAGATAAACTGGAATTATCAGATAGTACAAATGGATTCAATGATAGTAATCTATTTCTTAACTAAATTCTGAACGCAGAAAGAAGAATATAGCAGAAGGAATATTATATGAGAAAAAAGTATAGAAAAATTTTAAAAATTGGAACTTTGTTTTTATAATTTAAAAAAATTTGGGGACAGTGTCTCACTCAGTAATTTCAGGTTGGCTTTCAGCTCTGTGTAGTCTAACCTGGTCTCGAACTCATGGAGATTTCATTCTTCTGCCTCCTGAGTGCTGGTATTCCACCACACCTGACCATTTGTTTTTGTAATTGTGATTTTAAAATCTTTTAAGTCATCAGTCCTTCTTACTTTGTTTTGATTTTGTTTTTGTTTTTGTTTTTGTTTTTCAGCAGGGGGTTCCTCCTCTGTAGTCAAGCTGGCCTGGTAATGTAGCCCAGGCTGGCTCCAAATCACAGTAGGATTGCAAGTGTTCCCTTCCACTCCTGGTTCTCACTCTGGTTCTAGTTCTGGGTTTGTTTATTTTTTGTTTTGAGGCAGGGTCTTGCTTTGTAGTTGAGGCTGGCCCTGAGCTCACTATGTAGCCCAGCAAGCCTCAAACTCACAGCAGTCCTGCTGCCTCTGGCTCCTGAGTGCTGGGATTACAGGTGTGAGTCACTATGCCCAGCACTGTGATATGTGTTACTGATCGCTGGTGGGTGTGAGTAACCGCGGCCAGCATTGCTGTAGGTGGTTATAGGGGATCAAATGTGAGACCTCGAGCTTGCAAGGCAGATGCTTGTACCGCTGAGGTAAATCCTCGACTCTCCTGGTTCTATTTTTGTTTATTGTAAAATGTCTTGTCCCTCTGAAAAGTGCCATGTATGTGAATGAATTTTCTTTATTATTTTGGGGGTCTAAGGATTGAACCCAGGGGCTTCACACTAGCTATATATCACTATGTCACATTATATTCACTATGTCATACTAGCTTTATCGTATGTTTTTATTTGAGACAGAGTCTGGGTAAATTTTCAAGTCTGGGCTTTGACTTGTGCTCCTCCTATCTTAGCCTCACAGTGCTGGGATTATAGGCACATGGTACTATAGTATTTTTTTTTTTTGAAACAGGGTCTCACTTTGTAGTTCAGGCTGGCCTTGAGCTCACTATGTAGCTCAGCCAAGCCTCGAACTCAGCAATCCTCCTTCCTCTGCCTCCTGAATGCTGGGATTACAGGCATGAGCCACCACACCCGGCACTGTGGTGTGTGGTACTGATTGTGGGTGGCTGTGAGTCACCACACTGGGTATTGGCTACTGGGATGGGACCAGGGACCTTGCACTTGCTAGGCAGGTGCCAGAACCACTAAGCTAAATCTCTGGTCCGAGTATATATATTTTTAAAATGATGTGATTTTAAAACATTCACATGAGTAGCAGAATAATATGTACATTACATTTTGTTCTTTGTCAAACCTGGATTAAAACTATAGTAAGAAGTTTGTTGTTGTTTTGTAAACCCACAAAGCGATCTGGATAAAAGAAAACAGTCATACATTTTTTTGAAGTTTGAGGACAGATGGATGAATGATAACTAGCAAACCTAAAATAACCTAATTCTTAAATAGCAACAGGGAAAATTGAGAATTAACCCAATTTATATTGTACATTTCTCAAAGGTATGGATACTGGAGGTGAAAGGGTGATGCCAAAATAGAGAAAATTGACCGAGAGCTGTTTAAGAAGTCTCCTCTGCTACTGTGTATAAGGTACCCAGCTGAAGCGAGGAACCCCGGGCCAGGGGGAATTTGTGGATGTCTTAGGAAAACGGTACTCTAGGCCGAGGAAGGAGAACATGTCAAGACCCCGGCGTGCAAGTAAGCATGCCTGCTGTGTGGAAGGAGCAAGTAAGATGAGCGCACCAGTTGAAGACTAAGGCTGAGAGGAAACAGGGACCCAGACTGTTATTTCTTTTTTCTTCTTTTTTTTTTCTTGTGGTACTGGGGATTGAACCTCAGGATCTGGAGCTTGCCAGGCATGTGTGGAAAACTGAGCTACATCCCCATCCCAGGATTGTTGTAGAGACTTGTGGGCCATGATAAGGATGTTCACTTTGATTTTAAGTAAAAAGAGAAGCCACAAGAAAATGTTGAGAATATTTTATTTTGTCAATTTTATTTTTTATTTGCTGGTACTGGGGATTGAATCAGGACCTTGCACTTGCCAGGCACGTGCTTCATCTCTGTGCTAAACCCCCAGCCCTAACTTTAATCTTGAAAGGTCACCTCTAGTTACTGTACTGAGACTAGCCTGTGGTAGATGATAGATTAGATACAGCTGATAATACACAGTACAGTGGTGGGAAAGAGTCATGCCCCATGTATATTTTTGAAGTCAAGCTTGTGGTGTACTCAGGTGTGAGGAGTAAGAGAAGTATGAAGTCAAAGATTATTTCAGGACTTTTGACTTAGGCACCAGGAGGATGGGGTTGTAATTTACAGAGATAGGAAGGCTGAAAGGTGCTGACTTAGAGAAAAGATTAAAGGTTCCATTTTGGACACGTTGAGTTTGAGATTTTTTTTTTAGTCACAGGCCAAGAGGTGAAAAATTAGCCAAAGTTCAGAGAGTGAGCTCAGCTAAGATAGGGGAGTTTGCAGCATAATTGTTACAGACAAGGTCTCCAGAGGGTTGAGGGTCCAGCTGGGAACATTCTGCCCTTAGAGGTTCCTGAAGACGACTGGAAAGGACAAGGCAGAGAGGAAGAGATTTCTTGGAAGCCAACTGAAAAAAGTTATTTTAGGAAGGCAAGAGTAACGAACTGTGTCAAAAGGTCTGAGAGGTCCGGTAAGATGATAGTTGATCATAGGATTTAGCAATATATTGGTCATCAGTAACTGTGCCATTTAAAAAGGGCAAGGCCCTGACTAATGGGTTTAAGAGAATGAAATTTATCTCACAGTATTTTTCCACAAATATTGTTAAAAATGTGTAAGTGTTTATCTATTGTGACATTATTTGAAATGATTATAAATATTAGAAATAACTTAAATGCTCACCCACGAGGAATTGTTGAAGTCCTGGAGTGCATTTTATGATCTGACATGGAGTGATTTGCAAGAAAAACTCAATAGTCTTATGGTTTCTAAATTCCATTCCCCACTAAAAGGAACTTGAGTAGAGAGAGGCCCTTGAAGTGGTTGGTTTTAAGTTTGGGGCAAGGAAAGTATAAATTAAGCCTGAAGCAGATCTTGTGCCATAAGTCAAGGAAGGGCACAAACCAGTAGAAACCTATCAAAAGAATGAGAGGAGCTGGTCTAGAGGAGCTCCTGCTTATCTAACTAGGGTAGTTGGAACATCAACAAGATAAATCAAAAATTACAGGAGAGAGGAGAAGCCCTTCAAGAACAGAACCAGTGTAAATACGAAGCATATGCTCTGTCCTCTGAGTCAACTGATTCAGGCAATAAATGGCCATGGAGAGTAACGTATTCCTGAGAGCTGGAGGAACAGTCTGGCACATGACTTAATTACAGAGGGATCAGCAGCGTTTGTAATGGCAAGGTCTGGCCTGTATCACTCCAACCAGCTGAGCAAACAGGGGCACAGTGAGCAAAGGGGCCTGGGGTGCACTGTATGTGATGGAGCTGTTTTGGGTGTTTTTGTTCTGTTTTGTTTTGTTTGCCGGTATGGGGGATTGAACTATGGCCCTTGTGAATATGATGTGTTTGTTTTTTTTTTTGAGACAGGGTCTCGCTTTGTAGTTCAGGCTGGCCCTGAGCTCACTCTGTAGCCCAGGCAAGCCTCGAACTCAGCAATCCTCCTGTCTCTGCCTCCCAAGTGCTGGGATTACAGGCGTGAGCCACCACGCCTGGCTGAATGTGATGTTTTTAACATTGTATGTGTAACAAGCTTGCTGCTCAATTCATTTTACCCCCAATCTAACCACGAGCAAACAGTCAAATCTAAAACGTGGGACACATGACAGCCATCTGGACCATCCAGAAATGTCACTGTCATGGCAAACAAAAACCAGGGGGATTGCAAGGGAATTGAAGAAACCTAATTAAGAGCAATGCATGAATTTTAATTGGATCCTAGACTAAGAAAAAAATCTGTAAAGGACACTTCTGGGACAATTAAAATTTAAATATAAGCTGCATATTAAATGATGGTAGTCATGTTACAGTTTCCTGGGTGTAATGCAGTAGTATATTGGTTTACAGAAAGGATGTATCTCTTCCCAGAGATCGATGTTAAAGTATTCAGGTGAGCATTGTCTCTCTGGTGTGAGAAACTAAAAGTGGAAATAAGGACTGAAATGTATAATGGATGTTGAGAAATGGGAAAAAAGTGTCTAAGGAGGAAGAGTAACAGATAGGAGGGAGGGAGAAACGAAGGAAGGGACAATATGAAAAGTGAAAATAGAAGGAAAAAGGTAAACAAAGCTTTGTACCTAGGATGGAAGTTTGGGGGAATGGGATAAAATGAAACAAGATTTATCTTAAAAAAGAAGAAAAAATAAAAATATTCAGGTGAAAAGTATCATAATGTCTGTAATGTACTCCAGTAGATTTCAGTACCCCCCCAAAGAGTGCTTTCATATGAGGTTGTGTAGAAATAATGAAGTAGAGGGAAAGTAGCTGGTGTTAACTATTGTAAACAATTCAGGTGAACACTATGAAATGATTATTATTACAACTTTTTTTCAATAGATTCAAAACCTTTCAGAGTAAATGAATCAGTTGAAGAAATAAGAGAAAGAGAATAGAAACAGAATAAACAGCTGGGTGTGGGGCCTAGTCTAATTCTAGCACTCTGGAGGCTGAGGCAGAAGGATCACCACAAGTTCAAGGGCAGTCTATGCTACCTAGTGAGTTGCAAGGTCAGTTTGGTAGATCCTGTTTCAGAAAAGGAAAAAAAAAAAAAA
>PVIC010035147.1:0-19205 GCA_004025085.1 Thryonomys swinderianus | reverse complement strand
ATATATTTTTTTTTTTTTTTTTTTTTTTTTTTTTCATTTTGGAGATGGGGTCTTGCTTTGTAGTTCAGGCTGGCCCTGAGCTCACTATGGTGCCCATGCAAGCTGCCACGAACTCAGCAATCCTCCCATCTCTGCCTCCCGTGTGCTGGGATTACAGGCATGAGCCACCACGTCCAGCATTGTGGTATGCGGTGTTGATTGCTGGTGGGTGTGTCTCCACACCCAGCATTATATGTGGTTACCTGGGATCGCGCTTGCGAGGCAGGCACCGGAACCACTGAGCCAAGACTCCGGCCCCAATACCGTATATTCTTATATCACTGCACAAGAAGAATATACATTCATTACAGCATTTGTTCTTCTTTCAGGCCTATGTATTTTCTGGGTACATTTCAATTTCACCTTAAAAGCCCTATTTTGCATCAAGTTTTGAAAGATTAAGAGACATCTAGCTCTTGGAACATGAAAGTAATTTTCTTCCTTTTCTAAGTATTAAGTGATCCTACTTCCCCAAAATATGGAGAAGACAGAGCAGGAAGGGCCACCGGTCTTTGGCAACTCTTATTTTTTTTTATTCTCTTTTCATATTTAAAAATATACCTTGCACGAATTCTATTTTGTTTCATCATATTTCATGAAAATATAAGTATGTTCTATTATTTGTAGCCAGAGTAAGATGAAACACTTTCAAATTTCATAATGTATATTAAAAACCTAATTTACAGTTCATTTAGCTTATACTTTAAAAACTCCTGTATGCCAAAATAACCTTAAGACATGACTAGTATAAATTGTATATTCAGTTATTTTTTAAAACACATTTTGTACTCCAACTATCTTCTTTATGTCTTAATTTCTTGTTCCAAATTCTTAACTGACTTTAATCAACTGAAATCTCCCCAAAGCAGGGATGATCTTGTGCCAGTTGTCTACATAACCTTACCAATGCTGAGTCACTCAAAACTACTCCATCTGGGTTTGTATCCATCCAATAAACCAGCTGCTCTAAACAAATGCCTTACTCATCTTTCCTGTTATATCACTAGCTGAAATATGTTACTGCCATAATTATCATTCTCAACTTGTGAATAGAGCCAGCAACCAGCCAACAATTTATGGAGTGCACAGACTAGGGCTAATTGTGTGGTCATATAACTGAGTGTAGGGATTACTTTATTACTGCTGACTGGAAGTAGCTGTGCTTCCTGAAAACCCAATGTGGACAGGGATCCGTTTAAGGATGATTATTTACATCAGGAAGTTTTAGTTTAAGATTTTTTTTTATTGAATTCTTTCTTGGTACATTTTATACACAGCTCCCAATGGGGAATTTGTACCAGTATATGATACTAGTCAGTTCTCATTTTTACCCATATCCCTACTCACCCTACAACCCCCTACCCCCATATACATATGCTTTCTTTTTCTTTCCAAATCATATTTATTCTTTCCCCTCATTGCTTTCCCTTACCACTTTCACTTTGAATATTTCCTATTTCACAAAATCTACCCTATATTCTAGAGCTCATTTACATCTACAGGTTCTCACGCCAGAGAAAAGGTATGGTATTTACAGATCTGTGACCTATTACAATTGCTTTTTATTGTCAGGGTTCTGTAGATGTAAGTTGCTAGAAGAATAGGGCATTTTCTTATGATGCTCCAAGGATATTCTGGATAGACTTTTCTGGCACCAAGGCTAATTTCTATGACAATAATAGTTGTGGGGAAAAAAAAGAAAAAGTGTTAACCAGGAGCAATACAGAAAGCCAAGTCTAATTTTCAGTAAGCCCTGGGCCAACATAAATGTAGGTAGCCATGTAAAGTACTCTTCCTACTATACATACAATCTAAAGGAATGTGACCGAGAAGAAGAATTTCACCATGGTTTTAGTATCTATAATAATGTACATTATACAAGTCATTTTCTTACCAAATATGGAACAGTTTCTTAAATCAGTAATTTTTGTCATTATTATTCAGTACTGGATACTCACATTTTCTAATACAATAACTTAAGGGTGAATTATATGTATAAAAATTTAACCAGGTGTGGTGGCTCATGCCTGTAATCCCAGCACTCAGGAGGCAGAGAAAAGAGGATTGCTAGTTTGAGACTTACTTGGGCTACATAGTGAGCTCAGGGCCAGCCTGAACTACAAAGTGAGACACTGTCTCAAAAAAAAATATGAATGAATAAATGAATAAATAAATTAATTAATTAAATAAAATGTGTAAGCCTTTGAACCAGGAATTTCATTTCTAGGAATTTATCCAGAGATATGTTTACACAAGCACACAAAGAGAAATGTGTAAGAATATCCTTTATAAATGTGTTTATATTACAGAAAAATTGGAAACAATTGAAATGTCCTTCAGTTGGTGATGGGTTACATAAACTATATACATCTATAAAATAACAAGTAGCTGTTAATAATAGAATTTTCTATTTATATTCAAATCAATGCTATATTTGTGCAAGTAAAAGGAAGATGTGTAAAAAGAAGTAGACTACCCTTTCATTATTGTCAAGACAAATGAAGATAAATGCATAAATATGATCATAAAAACATAGAATATTTCTAGAAGAATACATAAGACAATATTAATAGTCTCTGGGAAATACAGCACTAACAGAATAAAGTTTATGACTCATATCACCATAAAAATGTTTTAACCACTAGAATGTTTGTCATAAATATTAATTATCCCAAAAATGTCAATTAAAAACAAAAGAATGTAATGTAATGTTCACTGTACAAAAATATGCCCTAGAAGATACAACTGGTTAATCAACTTATTTCAGCAAAATATCCTATTACACTCTGAATATATCCAACAGGTTATTTCAGAATGCAGTACAAGACTCCCATTATACTTGGTTTCCTGCTATTCCTTTTTATTATAACTGTCCAAAAGTCATTGTCTCAGTAATGATTTACAAAGAGGTATAGAACACTTCTAATCTTAGGCAAAATGATGAAGGTGTAGTTGACCTTTAAGAAGACACTCTCCTCTTTCCTATATCACCTCACCCAGGCTCTGAATTCACACATATATATTGATTTTTTTCTTATCAATTTATTTATTGGTACATTGTATATACACATCATGATCATACTCCTGACTTTTTTTTTTTTTTGAGACAGGATCTCTCTTTGTAGTTCAGGCTGGCTCTGAGCTCACTATGTAGCCCAGGCAAGCCTCAAACTCAGCAATCCTCCTGCCTCTGCCTCCCGAGTTCTGGGATTACAGGCATGAGCCACCACGCCAGGCACTGTGGTATGCGGTATTGATTGTTGGTGGATGTGAGTCTCCACACCCAGCATTGTATGTGGTTACGGGGGATCGAACTCAGGACCTTGCGCTTGCGAGGCAGGCGCCGGAACCACTGAGCTAACCCTCCGGCCCCATACTCTTGATTTTTAAAATAACTCCTATGAAATCCTTCCCAGAAGTTTTGCAGGGAAATATCAGGGGTGTGTTTTATATCCTGTTAACATTTAACTAAATCTTATTCATTTGGATATATTAGAACAATATAACTAAACAATAGAAGACTGATATTCAAAAATGAAGAAGAAACCGGAAAACAACCTTTCATCAATAACTTTTATAGCTGATCCCTTTAAAACAGGTTTAATTTTTTTTTATTTCCTACTTTTCTCCCTCTTAACAAATGACAATTGTGTTTAAAAAAAAAGAAAGAACTTCCCCAGACTCAATCTTTGTGCTCCAAATGATCAACACCTACTGATAGCTTTCTTTCTAGTTTGTTTTTCCCTTTGCTGTGTTCTCTGAGGCCTTTTTATATTTGAAATATAGCATCTCTGAAAAACAAGGTATTAGTGTCCTTTAAAGGATATTATATTTTACTTTTCATTGACTAAAGAAGCATATTTGAAGACAGGACTTACTTTTAGGTAAGTAGTAGGCCAGTTAGGGTAGCTATTTGAAATCAGGATATTGTGCAAATCTCTAAACATGTACTGAACCTATACCATGCACTACATTAGTAGGCAAGCATTTTAAGACTCCACAAATCTGTACACAGAGCTGGCAGAAGCCATGGCTCAAGAAGACAACATAGATAAAAGCAGAAAAAAAAAAAACCCAAAAACTGTTTTTGCTGGTGTATCATTTTGTCCCTTGAAATCCAAGATCAGTGAAATAAGAAAACTGAGTCTAAATCTGGCCTATCATGAGCCTCTGTCATAAGTTTTTACTACTGAAGGGGCTTGATGATACTTGATAAAAGATCAGGTTCTTGATATTTCTTTTAAAAAGCCAGTGACATCTCATAGGACTCCTGAATATTTGAAGAAAGAACATTCTCTTTGTTTATAATACATTAGAAAGTAGTAAATATAATTTTTAGGAGGCTTTGAAGGTTCTGAATGCAGCCACATGGAAAAGAAATACACATAGAAAAATGACAAGAATTTTCAAGATATTTAAGAACAAAATATAAATAATGTAGTCTCTAAAACCTGACAGTTTCCTTAGGTAGATTACTGTATTTAATTAAATGTAGGTTGACTTCAAAAAGAATTTACACTTTTTTTTTATAATTTCTACCATTGGGCACATTTTCAGAAAATTAATAATTCATTATATTTGAAGAATATGTGCAGAAAAATATCAAATATAACAATTTATTACCACTGCATTAACATAATGTAGTGGTATTTTTGATCAATGTGAAAAAGAGAAAGTTAGCTTTTTGCAGCAATAAGAACATTTCTATATCCAAACATAATAAACCAAACACATTTTATATATGTAAAAGGTGATATTTTCATTTCAATATTATGGATATTATTTATTTGAAAATGTTTATTTTAGAAAGATTAATTCATAGAGCAACTGAACCTTACTTATTTGCTTTAGCTTTATTTCCAAATATAAACTCTTCAAAGAGATATATTACTATCTTCTCAAGTGTCTAATACAGTGCCCTACAGATTCAATATTTAATCTATAGTTCTATATATAGTGAAGTACTATTTATTTCCAAGAGGATTTGAAAAGCAATCAGCTATGGACAGAATGTTTATGGCACTCAAAATTCATAGGCTGAAGCACTGGTTCCCTCTGTGACTGCCTTTGGATATGGAGCCTTTAGTTTTAGATGAGGTCATGAAAGCACACCATTCATGATGGAAGTAGTATTCTTATAATAGAGGGCCCTAGACCCAACCCTGCATAAACTCAGAGGTCATTTGAGTAAACAGTTAGACAGTTATTGCTTACAAACTCTAAGGGTTCCAAATGGAGTTCTCAGCCTTCGTAGCAATGGAAAATAGTTCTCTGTTGTTTAAACCAACCAGTTGATGGCAGTTAAAGATGATTAAGACATTATCAAAATAAAATGTAATACAATTCAAAATAATTAAAGCTTAAAAACAGATACCATCAAGGAGATCCAGAGAAATGACATTTTCTTAAATAATTGTGATAGTTACTAAAGTAGCATTTTACTCATAGCCATTAGGTCTATCTTTTTGGCCTCACTGGACACTATCTTCATCTCTTACTGTGAAAAGTGTTGTCTTATCAATCACATTGCCTTCTGGAGAGCTTCAAGAGTTCAATAATATTTTTGTTCCAAGTTTTGTTGAAATGCTTGATGTTTCGCTTCAGGTTGAGAAAAAAGATATGTAATAATTTCCCACTAAGCTGCAACTTAAATTCATCATTTAATAAAATTTGAAAACAGGGCTGGAGGGTTAGCTTAGTGGTTCCAGTGCCTGCCTCGCAAGCTCAAGGTCCTGAGTTTGATACCCGGTAACCACATACAATGCTGGGCGTGGAGACTCACATCCACCAGCAATCAATACCACATACCACAGTGTTGGGCATGGTGGCTCATGCCTGTAATCCCAGCACTCGCGAGGCAGAGACAGGAGGCTTGCCTGGGCTACATAGTGAGCTCAGGGCAGTCTGAACTACAAAGTAAGACCCTGTCTCAAAAAACAAAAAACAAAACAAAACAAAAAAAGTTGAAAACATTTCAGTATATATGGAATATGTTTTGTACAGGCACAATTTGTGTGATATTGATACAGGGCAGTAAGTAGACCAAAATAAAGGGGAAATAGTATAATTTCCAAACTGCTAGGTATCTGAAACGTGAATTTGTGTTCTCTAAAATTGAAGAATGAATTCTAGGAACAACAGAGGCTAAGAATAGAAAAACTTTATTGAGAAAAAAAAGCTTCTTCCTAAGGACAAAAGGGGGGCCAAAAGTGGGGTGACACCAGGGACCCCATTTCCCAGGTTATATTAATGTAGTAAACCGATGAGTTAAAATGGGTTCAAAGTGGGGAGCCAATCAATAAGATTCAAAAAATGGACAAAACTATGATCAACCAAAAAGATGAACACTGATTAAAGGAGAAACCAATGGGAAAGTAAATCATTTAACATGTTACAAGAATTACTAGTTAGGGATCTTTCCTGAGGAGGGAGTGCCAAGACCCTGGGCCCCCTCCCTGTCCAGGTGATTAATATCTATTTAGCATATCAATCACTGCTCTTTATCCTACACAGTGTGATAGCTTCTCTCCTTTTACAGGGCTAACCGTCAGTGAATGTGTCTCTTTTCCTCCCAGTTGACTCCTTGATTGTCTTCCAAAGTGGTTTTTCCAGGGCCAGCCCTAACTAACTGCCTACAAGACCTCTAATTAGCTCACCTACCTGCAAGAAAATGACTGGGAAGAATTATCTTTTTCAAAGAAAGTATTTGAAGTTAGTGTTGCAGTATTCTTTTAGGATTATGATTTAGACTTGGATTTTAATAAAATATTTTTTTCCTGCCAGTAAGCCATCAGTGAATATATTCTTACATTTCTTTTGGAATTCTAGAATTCATATCTTGCATATTCTGGACATGAATCAACCTTAGACTAACCTATACGCGATAAAGGAGACTGGGTTCATTATTAAAAGCTACCTTTCAGGATTTATCCTGTATTTTCTTTTTTTATTATTCATATTTGATTAATTTATCTTGTTTTCTTTTAATTTCCACTTTATGTTAAAAGATGAACACAAATACTATATAGTTGTAGATACACATCGTACATTGGAGTAATGTCATGCCAAAACTAACCTTAATGGGGGCTGGGGATTTAGCTCAAGTGGTACCACGCCAACCTTGGATGAACAAGGGCCTGAGTTCGATCCCCGGTACCACCAAAAAAAAAAAATAACCTTAATAAGAGCTATAGACTTTGTCATATGAATATGCTATTGTAGGCTCATGAATTGAAACAAAAGTAGTTTTCTGGTTGGAGATGTTGACGATTGGAAGAGAAGGCTGTGTATGTGTGAAGTCAGGGGACATAATATAGGAAATCTATATCTTATTCCTTACTTTGCTGTGAAATTAACAATGCTCTACAAATAAAGCCCATTGTAAATGAATACAGAATTAATTTCAATGTATAATTTTTTAAAACTAAAGAGTGATTAGTTGGTAGTTTATTGTCATGAAAAATTCTAGTTAGACCCAAAATGTTTTTAATTTGAATCAGTGTGCAATTTAAACAAATACTTCAGTGCCCAATTAAATATTTCTTTTCAAATTTCATCCCCAATATTTCCTTAGATTAGTTGTCACTGTATAAAAGTTGTCATGTGTACATGGGTAACCATGGTATCCTTCATATTATCTGCCTACTGCATATGTAATTCATTCCTGTGTAAAACATAATTAGAATGTAGCATAATTCAGTCTTCCGTGAAGCCTCGTTATGTATAAAATACCTACAGTTAATTATAGATGTTGCCTCAGTGAGAGAAGCGAGAAGAAAGAAAAGAGAAAAACAAATCATTTACCATTATTTGCAGATTGCCTGACCACCGCATTGGTAACGAAGAGTTAGAAATATTATCTGTAACTTGCAGAATCTGAACTATTCAAATTTATGTCCCTTCTTTATGACCAAAAGGTGGCACTGTTCCATTTAATATGAGTTCGGCATCTAGACCCTGGTGCTATAGCCAGTCTGTAACTTTCTCCCCTTGAACTAGCAAGGCGTGCATCATTAACCATTCTGCTTCACAGGCCCTGATATCAAAAGGATCACACCAGCAGCGACTCTGACCTAACTCATTAAGAAACTGTTGTAAATAAGAATCTTGTAGAAAAGCATAAGGGCAGGTTCAATCAGCTCCCCCACCTTGGAAGAAAACTAAATTCTTTTGGCTCAGAAGAAACAAATTACTATTTGCATCACAAAAGATGGAGGTTTTCCTTCAAGCAAGGAGACAGCTACAGCTCAGATTCTGGCATTCACTTCACATTTCTTTCCCAATCCCCGTCTAAACCAGGTGATTTATTCGCATGAGCAGTGACTGAAACGTTTACCTATTCACCTGGCCCGGCAGCCCGCCACAAACACAGCTTATACAGATATGAGAAATGGTTCTAACTGACCTTACAGGTTCCTGATTAAAAGTAATGCACGTGTTTAAATTTCTAACTTTCTGAAATAAATTAGACCAAATGAAATTTAAAAGCAAAAACAAAAATCTTGGCTGGAGGCTTTACTCAACATCTTATCAGCATTTAATGACAGGTTTGTTTCTTTTATGATTTAAATCAAACAGGAAACAGATCTTGACACAAATGCAGAGGAGGTTAGTGAAAATTTCACATTATGTATAGCAGGATACAGAAACAATGACTGTGTAATGCCTTTTGTTTTTCACCAAAACAAGACCAAGAAATAAGCTGCCGCTCTCCACACATTATGCCACATCAAGTACAAACCATATATGTACAAAACACAATAGCAGTTCATTTTAATAGCTTGTATTTATATTAGATATACTCCATCTCATAGATCTAGTGGCTGTCACAAAGAATCACAACAGAGTTGTTGATACTATAATGATCTATTTAATCTTTATTTATATTCTGAGTCAAAAAAAAAAAAGATGGAATAATTACCTGGAGGTTTTAGAAAAAAAAAATCCAGGAAAAATCAGAGTCTGGACTATTTCTGTAATTGAATTCTTCAGTTCTTCCCTTTTCTCTCTGGCAGTGGAAATGTGACCTGTTAATGCAGTGGCACAGTGCAGCTAAAATGGATCCTGTCATCAGAAATGACCAAGAGCCCAGTCAAATTCAAATGATAGACTTCTCTCATTCTGGAACCCTATAGCAGTGGGCTTGCTCCCCTCCATCCCAAACCCAGCACCTCCTTTGGGATGTGGTCTTTTGTTGAAGACTTAATGCACATGCTAGTCAGGACACTGTTTTAGGGCACAAAAAAGGAGGAGGCTTTCTGAAATCACAGGATACTCTCTGAAATCTCAGGGTATGCATAAAACAATTTACAAAACAGAGTTCAGAATTTGTTTCTGTAGTGGTGATATTTTGTTAAAGATCCATAGGAGGTGGGAACACTGGTGCTTAACCTTTTGCTCTATCTCAATTAACAAGTAAAAAGCAACGTTTTGGCACCCATGGAAGACAAGGAAAAGAAAAAAAAATGAGCATGATAATAAAATGAAATGCAGCCAGGGAGGTTTCAAGCAGACAACTGTAGCTACTCCATTCCAACCTCGTACTTCTTTCTTTTGAATTTATAGGACTATGTTTTTAAAAATAAGCCATTTGCACATATTTCATTCCGGTAAGAAATGGAGAAATTGAATTACTTTATATGCCTAGGGGTTGAGAAAAGTAGATGTTAGAACTGTTTGAAAAGATAATGAAGGAAGAGTCAGTAATGGCTAGTAGTGATTCAAATGAACTGGATCAATCACAGATACAGCTTAGTTCTCCTTTCCTTTCCTCCTCCCGGTCAAAGGCAAGCAATATAACATATGTAACTGGATTTATTTGTTATATTGATGACAGCAGTCATGTAAGGAGAGGTTTGCCTGAAAAAAGTAACTCTTTCCAACAATTACTTAGCTGTTAACTTTAGGTGCAGGTTAAAGGATAGGTTCATATTAGAAGTTGTAACTACAAATACAGTTTTAGAAAACCAAGATGAATTTTATAATGCAGGCAGTTCCTACGGGCATACAACTAAGGGTATAGCTGTATAATCTGCAAATCTGAGCTGTGTTTCTTGTGAGATTGAGCTACTAAGCTCATGTTATCAAGCCTAAATGATCTAGATAAACATAAGTTTCAAATCTAAGTATGTGCAAACTTTTAATCACAAATTTAATTAGTACATGAATCTGAATGCCATTATGTAAAATGTGTTGGTAAAAACTTTTTAGTGGAAATTACTATAACATTCTTTTAAGGCCATGGCAAAGAAAGAAGAAAATCCACACATGCTTTCACTGTCAAACATTTGCTATTTCTACCTGTGAGTGGTCTTTCAGACAGATTGGCAACAGTGATTACAAGGCCATTTAATTTCTCCTTCCATGTAAGAATTTGTAGGCATGTTGAATTTAATGTTATTCAAGTCAAGGTAAGGCAACTGTCAACTATCCTCACACTGCATCTATAAATAAGTCAGATCCATTTTCAGTCAATTTAATAATCTTTTGAGTGTCATAAAGATAAAGTGAGTCACTTTGTTGTTTTACCTCATTTCATTTTAAGCAAAAAACTATTTTGCCTCTCCAATAATGTATATTTTCATTCACCAGAACTAGATTTCAGAATTGCAATCATAACAGTAGTGAGTCATCATGGACAACTTAGACAACACATGTTCTATTTCTACTTTGAGTTATATGTTGTATTATTTACAGCATGGTACCAATAAAATTCCTATCATGGGGCAAACCCTCATACTGGCCAGCTAGTTTCATTTAATATTCTAATTATAAGAAGTACCCCTAGCTAGCCAGCCTGAAACTATGCTGCAGGTCATAAGACACATTAATTTAAATGATTTTGTACACAGCTTCATTCTATTCCTGACTAAACAACTCAAAGCTGAATACCCATAGACTGTTCTCTCTGAAGATTAAACACATCATTTTTCTTGTTATGGTACTTAATATCCATTTTATATACCTTATTGTTTTGGTATTTCCCTATTGTTTGTTGACATATACTTAGTTACTGAATTAGGAAGGATTTTTGAAATTAAATGTTATTACAAGTAGTCTCTCTAGGCTGATGCCCTGAACTGGTGGAACTAGCAGCATACAACTAGAAATTCTAAAGTAAGCAAATAGGAACACATAGATATATTAGAATAGAGAAACTCATATACTTTGTATCCTAAATCAATGAAAAACAATTATGGCAAATCTCTTCACTCATGTGAGCTGTAATTCTTTGGATCTAGAAAAGGATATCATCCCCTACCTTGATGGAAAGGAAAATACCTCAGTCATAGAGGAGATAACACAATATATCTCTGATATATTCATTGCAAAAGTATACATATCTGACTCTGAGCTATATGCATAGACAATAGATGAAATTGGCTAATTTTACCAACCTTTGTATAATCTATATAATTAACAAATTTTATCGAGGCTGTTCTATAGCCCTGAAATATATTTATTGCCCTTTTCTCATTCTGAAAGAAAATTATAGACAATTTGCTTCAATGAGACACTGACCATATGGCCCAAAGATGTGCATCAGAAAACAATAAACAAATTGCAACGTCTCAGCTCACAGTGTTTTTGTGCAATACCAACGGACTGCCTTTCAACACAGCTTGTTGTCAAAAAGCAGGAGTTAACAGATGCATAGCCACATTTCTATATTTATAACTTCAAAAGCATTAATTCCATTATAAATGTGGAGATTTCACTTCACAGATGTTGACAATCTGCATATCTTTGTTTTTCTATTCTGTACAATAATAAAGGGGGGGTAGGTTTCTTCACGAGACTATGTTGGAAGCTCATTCTCGCTAACAATACCACTGATTTTGATGACATCCATTATATGCATATAATTTTAAAAACCTTTACCCAGTTCTTAGTACTATAAAAAGCCTGACTAGGCAACTAGCTCTTTTCATTATGTCAACTAATAAGACATCAGTTGAAAGAACAGGGAAAGCCAATAAGAGATATGAATATTCATACTGGAAAGCCCTTCTGAATGGAGATGCCTATAAGAACCAAAACTCAACAGCAGATATGCCAAAACGTTTTAGCTGCTCAGGGTAGTAGCAAAAAAAGTTACCAAATGCAATTCAAATTACCTTGGCTCTGATGAACAGTTAAACATTCTATAAAAGTTTTCTCAGGCTTTAAAAAATGAAGTCATTGTACTAGAGATGGTAGGAATTTATTAGAACCTTCTTTCAGTTTTAAGTTTGCAATCACCTGCTAACCCATACTATATTTTGGAAGATTAGATAACCTTTACTTCTAATAATAAATAATGAAGATCATTGCTTAACCGCACAGAGGTCTGTGTGTTTGGAATTCACTTTAATAATTACTGTACAGTGTGTTTACCCTGCTTTCACTAATGACATAATGGGTGTTACTCTTTCAACGCATGTCCTGTGTAATCTGCTGTATTAAAATGCAAGCTAATAGTGAGTGTGAATGATACACTTTGGAAACTAACATGTTAGAGTGAGTTATACAAATAATAATAATAATGCATATTAATTTAGAAATAAACTGTTTTAATGACTTTCCCAGGGCATATTCACTTTAGAATCAGTACATTTTCCTCACTGAAGGACAAATGACATATGAATCTTAGACTATCATCAGAAAAATAGAAAGGGTTCCTAAATGAAGCCAAAGCAAGCAACTGAAGAAATACACACACTTTACAATTTTGCTGTATTTCAATTCCACTATCCATGGCACAGATATCAGAATAATGTCATTTCAGTTTATAAAATTTCAGTGAATTTCAACTGGGTGACCTTGGAAATCAAATTGTTTTCTTAGGTGACATCAAATAATGGACATTGCCTCCTTTGTGACAACAAACAAGAAAAGCTGAGGTCACTAGATTGTAGAATGAACCGCAAAGTAATTTCAGAATTTTGTGAATTGCTCTTACTGTATGAATCAACTCAGAACAGTTTTATTATTCATTGTATAAAACTTTCTATACTGCAAAGATCAAAAATGCAATTGGCACACAGTCAACATAATCCATGTCAAAAAGTGAATGAAACTCATTTGGATTCCTCACAGTACCATAGAATGACAAATCTGAAAATGAACAAACCCTCCTTCCTATCTCCTTGAAAGTCTCTGGAGTATTTAGAAGATGTGAAGTAGGTTTATTTTATCTTCAATTTTATTAAATAAAGAAGGTAGTTCTGTAATGTTTATTATCATAACACAGAATAATACACTGTAGTCTAGCTTTGTGATCCTCAATACATGTTTACTTTAAAAAATAATTTAGGTCTTGTGTCTAATTATATTAGGCTCTTAACTTGGCACTGATTTTTTTCCTCTTTATCTATACATCAGCTTTGGGAAGAACTGAAAATTAATTATTTTACTTCCCCCCTTGTTTTGTAGAATATTTTATGTGCACTATATACTAAAAGCTTCAGCAAATTGTTCCCACTGTGTTAAAAGGCAAAGATATATTTGTTGTAATAATCTTCCAGATAGCAGAAGGCCAGGTTAAACAGACATACACAGATCAAACAGCACCTTAGCTGCATTTCTGTGTTGATGATTTTCTTTTTCTGAGCACAGCTGCACAATTTTCAGAAAGTACTGCCACTTTCAGACCTGTATTTATCACACAATCATTAATACCCTCAATTCTAAATGTGATTATAATTTTGCTTTTAGGGATGGCGTGCATGAAAACAAATTACATGTGAATTGAAATGTTAAAGATACTACTGCAACTTCTGTTGACTACTTTATAAATTCAATCGCTTCTCAGCCTTTTGGCTAAGATCAAGTGTAGTATAAATTCAAAACCTGACTGAATAATATTACATAAGATTATATTTCATCATAGATCATGTAAAGGCATCTGGGTTATAGCCATGTTAATACTTAATATATTATCTAAAAGACAAAGTACTTCAATACAAAGATGTACTTTCTTTTTATACACTTGTCAAATAAAGACTGTTTCTTTGCTTAGCCAGTATGAAATTATACTATAGATAAGTTTGTGTTGGCCTAGCCTATGCAGCCAGTCTAAAAAACATAACATTAGATTTGCAACTTCAGATATTTTTAGTATAGTTATCTGAAATACTAAGTCTGAAAATAGGGCATGACTTTGAAGCTTCATGTACAATCGTTGCTAGATCTGTTGCTTATTCATAACAAGAAGCATTTTCTCATAATGAACCCTCAGAGCTAACTGATCACAAGAGGTATCTGCAGTGTAACTGTCTTAATGTCAGGGTTTTTGAACATTGAAATGGATCAGATCAGACAGGTGATTTTTTTTTCTCTAAAGTCCGCGATGTCTAAAGTTTGTACATTTATACAAGTTCGGGACAATTTGGTGCCAGTCCTCCTGAAGGAAACTCTCCAGGCTCAATAACCTCCAAGTTCATTGTTGGATTTTTCCTCATTAATCTGTCTCATAAGAAAGTAGTCCTTATTCACTTTTAAAGCTACTAGCTTTTGGTCAAAGAGGGAAAAGGAAAGTACACACCTTAGAATATTATGTGTTTCTCTTAGTGATGTCAATTGTTAACTACTTTTTCAACATAATCAGAGTACTCAAAATGCCCATTGAGATACAAACTATAAATAATTTCATCATGGAGATAGAAACTATAAATACTTTATGGTTGTCCATATCTATTATATGTTAGTTAATTTTGTTTGTAGTCAGACTGATATGATTTATCAGGCAACTCACATCCCAAAATGAGATTCTTAAAAGAATGACTTAAACATCAAGACCTTTATAAAAGTCTAATATCACAAATAAAACTATACTTGCTACTATCATCATCAAAAGAACAAATAAGTTCTCACAAATGTGCATACTAAATACAATTTAAAACTTTACAGTTAACATTTGCAAAACAATTGCATCTTTTCAATGAACTAATGCAGTGCTAGAGTACTGAAGTGGCAAAAAAATAGAATAAACCTACTTGAATATGTGATATGATTCCTTTTGTAAGAATTTCTTCTACCATATAAGCAAGATAGAAAATTTCAAAATAACTCTTGCACATTAGGTTCTAGTAAGATATTTGTTTTCCTTATTCCAATTTCATGGGATTTAGAAATGCCTAGAAGGTTAATACAACACAGTCCTGGTTGTCTTAGACTGGATTTTTGAATCATGGCCTTGAGTCATACATATGGTCCCTTGCACATTCCCTTCTGGCATTGCTCCCCTGATATCTTTCCAGCTGACAGGAGCTAAGCATTTTTGTCCCTACACACCCTTCTTCTGTAATGTCTCTATCAACCATGGTCTAAATGTCCCTGATTAAAACTGTGAGCCAAGTTGAACCTCTCTTCCTTGAAACATGGGATTAGGTACTATGCCCCAGCAATAGGAAAGCTAGCTAATGCACTCTTATTCCACCTCAGTGGAGACAGGAATCATCATTAACGTGCTCCATGAACACTACCAAATCTTGTTGAGAGAGAAAGAGAGAGGGAGAAACATTGTATGGATTCAGTAAGTGAGACATGAAAGTCTTATCAGCTAATAGTAAGAATGTGGTACTGTTTCTTCCCTGGGGGAAAAATTCATCTTAAGGATAATAAATCTCATCTCTGCAAAGAACATTCACTTAATGATTAAAAGAAAAAAAATTAAAAGGGAATTTCTCTAATGAATGATTTACTTCATACATTTAAAGAAACTTAAATAATTATATGTCATTATAAGATACTGTGATGCTTATTTTGTCAACTTGGCTAGACTATAAATAGACTTATTTAATCAAACACTATCAAGGTGTTAGGTAAAGAGACTTTACAGATATCTTTAATATCAACAATCAGGTTATTTTAAGTAGGAACAATACTACTTAATAATATGGCTAAGTCTCATCCAGTCAACTGAAAGGACTTAAAAGGAAAAGTCAAAAGGAAAAAAGGATTACCTGCAAGAAGAAATTCTGCCTCCAGATTAAAGGCTAAAGAGTACAACATCAACTCTTTCTTGAGTTTATAGCTAGCTATTCTTATAAGTTACAGACTTGCTACTCTTCATAATTACATGAGCAAAGCCTTAAAATGATTTCACACTCCCCAGTCTTTCTACATGTGTTTGTGTGTATGTATATGCATATGCAGATAACTAACTTCCTACCTAGGTAGAATTAGAAATATATCCTGTTGGCTCTCTTTCTTACTATGAAGAACCTTAACTGATACGAGTATTTGCCCTTTCTCTCTCTCCCCTTCCCCCTAATATTCCAAATGGATATAACATAAATTCCATAAATTCTTATTTTTTAATTTCCTACTGTTGAAAACTGAAGACAGAATTGTGCATGTCTGTCCTGCCCTGAGGGATCAACTACTGGGATTATTGTCCAACTACTGGGATTATTGTGGACATCTATCCTCCCTTACACATGCTGGGATTTTGAGTGTGAAGGGTTGGTACCAAATAAAGGGGCAGCGAGCTTGGGTACTTTGGCCTTCTGTTGCTGCCTAAAGGTTGAGCCAGGGCGCACCCTTTTTCTCAAGGTTCCAATTGTGTTGCTTGTTGATTGTTAATCTTTTGTGGTCAGACTCAGGGGAGGACTGGAGCTTGACGCCAAGATTCTGGCTGTGTCCTCTTTCCTTCTCCCACAGTCTACTAATTGAGATGACACATTATACTCACCTACAAAGCATGTCTTATAATTTGTAACATGGTTCAGTACATGGTTCAAACCCCTGGTCAAGTCACATTTAAACGTTACTGACTAAAAGTGAACTGCAAATTTGTGGTAAAATAGTAGCTTTTACACAGTAACTTGCAAACAGCCAAACAAATTGATCAAACACGTGAATGAGGTCATGTTGTGACGTGAAGCTATTGGAGCATCTAGGAATTGATGAAAGAGTTACTTCCACACTCCTCAGGTTCTTCAGAAGCAATATCCTGAAAATAATTTTAAAAGATCATTAACCTGATCTACCATAACCAAAACAGCATAGTGAAACCATCCAACTTCCCAGGCAAATAAATTGTACCATAACTTATCTCTCTGGGCTCTGGCCCTGAGGATGAAGAGTATGAAGTAAGCAGCAGTGGTAAAGGAACTAGTTCACTTTATTAGAACAAAAAAAAGCTGTTGGTAGACAACAGGCACTGTAAGAGAAGATCCCACAGAGATGCTTAAATTCAGGGATTTAGAAGGACTTTCTTGAGCTATTGTCAGGTGAGGGAAAAAGAAATAATAAACAATGCAGTTGCCACTTTTAGCAAAGCTTCTGATAGCAAGAGAAGCAGAGTTGTTTTGTACTTGAGATTCTCAGGGCTTACCTCACTTTACCTAGCCCCTTTCCATTTAAAATGGTGGGTGGCCCTTTTCAGCAAGGCTTCTGATATTAAGGAACAGTCTTCCCCACTCCCCCTTTCTTCTAATGGTACAATAAGCAGTGCCCCTCTTTTCCCTAACATTTTAATGTTCTCAAGGCTTATCGCAGTTTACTCAGCTCTCTATCCTAACTTTCTATTATTTGTCTATCTCATGGTCTCAGTTCTCCCAACAGTGTGTCTCTAACTGCTGTTAGGTGTGAGGGGACTTTGGTTATCTTACTACTCCTAGTTGAGAGTAAGCATTGGCAGGACAGTAGTCATAGTGCAACACTGTAAGGTCTATTTCAGGGTTTTGAGTAGAAACGGAAAGGAATCTCCATTGGTGAGGCTGTCTGTATCATCATTTGTAGTTTTAAGGCTGTCAAACAGAAGTAAATAAATTCATCTAAGAGATTAATTATCCATGATCTAAACAATAATGCAAAGAAAAGCATTAATAATGTTCCCACCCTTAAGGAGTATCCAGGATGTCCAATTTCAGATCTCTGTGCAGGATCCCTATGGACCAGAAAATTCCTGTGGATCCTAGAGGCATAATAAGTTTTTTCATTGCTTTGTTCACTATTTCATGCTGGTTGTCATATAAGAAACATTAAAAAAACACAGACATAGTCACCATTGTTTTGGCAGCCAGGAAGTTATCTGTAAGTTTGATATTTTTTAATTGCTTAAAGAATTCTTTATACCTGATATGAATTATCTAAAGAAAGCAAATCTTATTCATGAGTTTATAATTTCCTCTAGTTTCGGTGATAAGAAGATCAAGGGCTGTTTGGTTTTTGAAGAACAATTAAATTTTGTGTTAGACAAATATTTTTGACAAATATTTGTCAAATATTTTTGCTGAACTTCTATAGCTGCCACTGTGGCTTTCTAGCCTCACTGAGCCACAGCAGTGGGGAGCTACAGATGTGTTTGAGACTGTCAGCAGGGGCCAGTGTAGTAACTGCAGTCCTTTTGTACATCTGGGCTACATTGCTAGGTATTTAAGACCAAGTTAAAGTGAGACCCATTTTAATCAAAATTAATCTATCTACACATAAATATTTATATATCATGGTCAGTTAAGACTCCTCAGGAGTTATTTTGGGGACACATGTGGAGCTTCTTAACTCTTGAATGTCAACTTCTAGTATGCATCATGATCTTGCTTGGCCATATGATTTCCCTTGGGCACATGTGAGACGTTTCCCTCTTTGGTAACCATCTTTGTAGCACATTGAATAACTTTGTCATTTGGGGTCCAATAATCTCCCTGCTCAGGAAACTGAGTGACTTACAAGACTTATAGGGGCTTTTAGAGAGATCTTAGGTCCTGTGTTCTTGTTGACCTTTCAGACCCAGGGATAGTATATTGCCTGTCTTCATGGCCTAGTCATCTTTTTTTCTTTTTTTCTACCTTTGGTTAAGAAGCTTCCATTGTTGAATATCTAAGAGAACAGTTTTCCTAGTAATGTAGTGGGAGCAATAGACTGAACAATCATAATCTTATTTGCATATATGCACTTTAAAAATATATATATAAAGTATAGCCAAAGAGTTATCATTTTAAAAATTGTGATTGTCTTAGAATTCAAATTCTTTTTTTTTTTTTTTTTTTTTTTTGCAACAGGGTCTCGCTTTGGTTCAGGCTGGCCCTGAGCTCACTATGGTGCCCAGGCAAGCTGCCGTGAACTCAGCAATCCTCCTGTCTATGCCTCCCGAGTGCTGGGATGACAGACGTGAGCCACCACGTCCAGCATTGTGGTATGCGGTGTTGATTGCTGGTGGGCATATCTCCACGCCCAAC
>PVIC010035146.1:0-19194 GCA_004025085.1 Thryonomys swinderianus | reverse complement strand
GAGCAGAGTGTTTGTTTTGTCTGGGAGGCAAAGGGTGGGTGCTGCGCTCTGGGGGAGAAGGCTGCGGAGGCCGAGGGAGCCACTCCTGGCTCCCGTCACAGAAATGAGAACGTAATGCCAGGATTTAGCTCAGTGGTTCTTGTGCCTGTTGTGCAAGGTCCCAAGTTTGATCCTTGGTGGCAAAAAGAAAGAAATTTAAAAAAAAGAATAGGGCCAGCTGTGGTGCCTCATGCCTGTCATCCCAGCACTCGGGAGGCACAGGCAGGAGGATTGCTAAGTACGAGGCTCGCCTGGGCTACATAGGTCAGGGCCAGCCTGAACTACAAAGACCCTGCCTCAAAAAAAAAAAAGAAAAAAAGGCCCGAGGGTTAGCTCAGTGGTTCCGGCGTCTGCCTCGCAACTGCAAGGTCCTGAGTTCGATCCCCGGTAACCACATATGATGCTGGGCACGGAGACTCACACCCACCAGCAATCAATACCGCATAGCACAGTGCCAGGCATGGTGGCTCATGCCTGTCATCCCAGCACTCGGGAGGCAAAAACAGGAGGATTGCTGAGTTCGAGGCTTGCCTGGACTACACAGTGAGCTTAGGGCCAGCCTGAAGTGCAAAGTGAGACCCTGTCTCAAAAAAAAGGGAGAACCTGAGTGGCCCTGCCCCTGACCCCACCTGAGCACCCTAATTCCACCCCTCTGCAGCCCCTGGTCCCCGGAGCCTGGTCCAGAACCAAGTGCCCTCCATCCCGGCTGCTGTCTGTGCTGGAGGAGGCTGCTGGTGCCCTGGCTGGGGGTCCGCAGCACAGTTTGGGCCCGCCGCCCGGCAGGGCAAGCAAGGACTGGGCATCGTCCTCTCCCACTCCAAACTGAGGAGCACAAGGCCGAGCAGAGGGTCTCGGGGACACCTGAGGATGGGGGGCGATGGGCAGTCGTGCTGCTTGGAATGCCAGGTGGCCTGGTGCTGGCTCGCTAGGCAGCAAGGCTGCGAGGCCTTTGCTGTCTCCCCATGTCTGGCTGGGACCAAGATGGAGATCAGACATTGGCTGTCCAGCCCCCGTCCGCTCCCCACTCAGCCCTTTATGGGAACCACAAAAATCTGGGACCTGGTGTCCTGGCAACGTGACGAATGCAGGCACAACTCTGGTATCTGTTTTAAATTATCCATTAAAATAAGTATAGCTCTGGAAAAATAAGTACAGTGGTCCAGAGTTGGTTGGGTGGGGTACGCCGAAGAACGGGAGCGATGGGAGGGGCCTGGCGGATGGCGGCAGGTGAGGGCAGGCTCTGGTGCTGCACGGCGCTCTGTGGGGACTGGGGCTCTGGAGGCAGTAAGTTGAGGCGTGACGTAGGGTAAGGACCCCAGATTCCTGCCTCCGCCTCAGTTGTAGGCGCCGAGGAGCGTCTGCAGGAGTCCAGCCCCCTTGAGGGACGGGCGGCCCAGGGGTTGAGGGCCCGGTGGGGGGGAGGGTGAGTCATTCATGGGCGCGCAGGCGCACGCGCACGCACACATGCAGAGCTTCTCCAGGATCCCAGCCCCTCCTGTTGAAAGGGCGGCCCACATATGGAGGGGTAGAGGTGACTCACTTACTGCTGGGAGAGGGGCCGATGAGGGCAGAAGGGTGAGTCACTTACGGACACACACACGCACACACACACGCACGCACACCTGCGTCCGGCCCATTCCTTCGCTCTACGCCCAATCGCCCCCTCTTTGCCCAGCCGCTCTGACGCCTGGGCTCTGCCGTCCACCCCAGAGGGCCCGGGGCAGAGGGGACAAGCGCGGAGCTGAGAGGGCTGAGGAGGCAGGAACCGAGACCGCGGGGCTATGGAGCTGGGGCGCCCGGGGCGGGGTCCGCCGGGTCCCGCCCACGCCCCGTCGCGCCGCCCACCGCGTGCGACTGCCCCTCAGGCTGCCCCTTTAAGAGCGGCGGCCCGCCCCTTCGGGAGGCCCTATTAGAGCCGGGCCGCGCGCCGTGACTCAGTGTTCGCGGACCGCCGCACCTTCCCGGCCAGCTCGGTCCCCGCGCCCGCGCCCGCGCCCGCTCCGACACCTTCCGCCGCGCCCTTCCCGGGACCCTGCCCTCGGGCAGCGCTGTCACCCTGCCGGCCATGGAGACCCCGTCCCAGCGGCGCGCCACCCGCAGCGGGGCGCAGGCCACCTCCACCCCGCTGTCCCCCACGCGCATCACGCGGCTGCAGGAGAAGGAGGACCTGCAGGAGCTCAACGACCGGCTGGCGGTCTACATCGACCGCGTGCGCTCGCTGGAGACCGAGAACGCCGGGCTGCGCCTCCGCATCACCGAGTCGGAGGAGGTGGTCAGCCGCGAGGTGTCCGGCATCAAGGCCGCCTACGAGGCCGAGCTGGGCGATGCCCGCAAGACCCTCGACTCGGTGGCCAAGGAGCGCGCCCGCCTGCAGCTGGAGCTGGGCAAAGTGCGCGAGGAGTTTAAGGAGCTCAAGGCGCGGTGAGTGCGGCCAGGTGGCCGCTAGCGCGCGGCTGAGGCTGGCGCTGGCCGGAGGCTCAGGGAGGGAGCGGAGGCCCCGGGCGGCCGGCACCTTTGCCAGTCTCCTCCCTCCCGGAACTGCCCAGGGGTGACTGGCAGCGCCGAGGGGAGTCGCACAGCGAGGGCAGGGGTTCCGAGAGGGTCGGGTGGTGAGGAGTATTGCAGATGCGGCGGGGAGGCCCGCGGCAGGCCCGGCTCTGTCAGGCTCCACTTGACAGCTCTCTGCGGCCTGGGACAGTCTCGAGCGGCGCAGGACTGCCCCGCCAGGCGCCCGAGCTCTGGGCACCCAGGACACAAGGGGATGGGTGAAAGGGTCCTGTTAGAACTTTCTTGGCAGGTTTGGCACCGTGCCAGGCTGGCTCTGAGTATATGCTACCCACTGAGGCAGAGCTCTGGCATCTATCTGGTGGGCAGAGAAGTCACCAGAGCCCCTGCTGTTCTCGCCAGAGGGCATGGCCATGACTGCCTCCGCATGATCTTCGCCCGGGTTTCTCGAAAGGCACCCCTTGTGCCGGGGAGCTTCTCGGCCTTGGTGGGGCCCACTAGACCAGCTCCGGCCTGGGCTCCCCCGCAGCTCCGCAGCCCTAGGCCTGCCGGGCCAGGAATGCAAGGGAGGGAGGAGACAGGGCCGAGGCTGCCCGGGAAGTTGTGCTGCCGAGGCCTGGGCACCCCCTCCTCCTGGCCCTCTGCCTGATGCTCTGGGGTCAGGGGCTCTGGCCTTCCTCCCCCCCCCGCCACCGCCAGGTTCCCAGCCAGCGCTAGCAAGCTTTGCTCCCGCCCATCCTCTCAAGTGGGCATTTTGATCTTTGCTGGAATATAGTGACATTTTTGAAATCCAGCCGTTGGAAGCTTCAGGCCACTCCCTCTACACCCATCCCTGCCCCACCCTATTTGACTCCACCTTCTCTTCTGAAATGGCCCTTGGGAGCCTGGAAGTCTAGGCCTTTCCTCATCCCTGGTGATTTGGTCTTCCCTTTCTTCCCCTTTTCTTTATGGAGAAAAGGGCAGAAAGTCCTGGAGATCCCTAAGTGACAGGAAGCTTTGGCTTCTCTTTTTCCTTCCTTCACGTTATCCTCAAACTTTTTGTTTTAATCACCACACTCTTGATCTTCCCGGAACCTCACGTACCCCAATTTGCCATGTTACCCTTTACCAGCACCCAGCCTCAGGTGGTGGCCCAGCAGGCTCCGAATGCAAGTGGGAGTTATGTAGGGAGATAGGTTCAACCTTTCTTGTTCTTTTTTGTACTCTGGATTGAGAGTAAAAATTCTAGCACTGAACTACATATCCCTAGCCAGGATTTTATCTTGATACAGAGTCTCCCTAAATTGCTAAATTGCCTAGGCTGGGCTCAAACTAGAGTGCTGTGATTACTGGCATGCGCCACCACATCCGGCTTCTGACCTTTTTTTAATTTTCTGAAACAAGGTCTTACTGAGTTGCTCATCCTAGCCTCAAACTTCTATTTTCCTGCCTCAGCCTTCCGAGTGACTGGGATTCAAACTTTCTGCCCACAAACAGGATCATTTGCCTTTCCCATTAGGAGTATGAACAATTTAGCATGGCAGACAGGAGGTAGGCTAGGGCAGGCCCAGTGAGTGAGGGGCTGAATGTGTGTTTTCAACTAGCCCGCAGTGATCCGAGCTCCCTGCCAGCCCCGTGGAAGACATTATTAGCAGATCTGGGGGAAACGTTGTTTAAGGACGGGGCCAGAGGGGTCTGTACTCTTGCTTCCCTGACAACGCCGGTCTGTCTCCTGCCTGGCAGTGCAGCTGTCCCGGCCAGGACACCAGGCCCGTGTGTGCACACGTGGGGAGAGGCGGGTGGGCGTGCACTTGTTATATTTAGCCACCTGCCTCTCTTTTCTCCCACTGACCCTAAATGGCGACTGGGCTTCCGGGACCAGGAGGAGGTTTACAGACTTGTTCCCAGGCTGGTGGAGACCAGGGGGACTTGGATTGAGGTGTCCCAGCCCCTCCTACCAAACCAGGAAAGAAGGTGTCACTTAGTTTAAAGTTTAATTAGAGCTCAGAGTTCAGGGCCAGGAGTGAGACCAGTAGGCGGAGCTATCCTAAGACCCTGTGGAAGTCCCGGGCCTAACCTGGATATCTTTTTTTTTTTTCTTTTTTGAGACAGGGTCTTGCTTTGTAGTTCAGGCTGGCCCTCAGCTCACTTTGTAGCCCAGGCAAGCCGCGAACTCAGCAATCCTCCTGTCTCTGCCTCCCGAGTGCTGGGATTAGAGGCTTGAGGCACCACGCCCAGCACTGTGGTGTGTGGTACTGATTGCTAGTGGGTGTGAGTCACCAGGCCCCGTATTGTGGTATGTGGTTTCCAGGGATCGAACCAGGGACCTTCTGCTTGTTAGGCAGGCGCTGGATCCACTGAGCTAAATCTCCGGGCCCCAACCTGGCAGGGGTTCTCCTTGTTGCATCAGGAAGAAGGGGAAGGTTGGAAGGACTGGGGGATGGGCACCTGGGGTTCAGGCTTGGGATCTGGGCCCCATCCCAGACAGGACTGAGAGGATGACTCAGATGTTCCCCTCCTGCAGCCCAGGTGGCTTTACAAAAGGTAGCAGGAGATGGGGTGGCAGGTGTCTCGGGAGAGAGGGTGGGGCTTCCATGTCTGCATCCTCTGCCCCTCCCCGAGGGGTCCAGGGTCCCTTCCTCAAGCAGGGCTCTGGGCAGGCACTGTGCCCGGAGGTCAGAGCACAGACCGGAGTGCAGCACGATGCCAGGGCCTGCACCTTCCCACGAGGAGCTGTGGGGGAGGCTGAGTCAGAAGTGGGGAGATCCCAGGCCCACAAAGCAGAAGTGCCTCTTCCCGGCGTCAGGCCCTCCCGGTTGGTGGCTTCCTGGGTTGCCTGCCTTTTGTGGGCCCGGTCTGGACGTGCAGGAGCTGCAGGCTCCTGTCAGGGCAAGCACAGAGGTCACCGTGAGACAGGGGGTCGTCCCATGCCAGCCAGCCAGGGGTGGTAGGTCAGGATTTACTCAAGGGCCCCTCCCTGCTGGATTACTCTTCTTTCCTTCTCTCCTTCCCTCTCTCTCCCTCCTCTCTCTCTTTTTCTCTTGGTCCCTCTGGTTTTGGTGAGATGGGGTCTCATTATTGTTCAGCTAACCTCAAACCCCGATCCTCCTGCCTCAGCCTCCCCACAGGTGTGGCTTCAGTTGGATACTCCTTACCCGTCCATCCTCAGGCTTCAGCTGACGTCTGGGGGTCAGTGAGGAGCAGTGAGGGAGGCTCCCTCTTGCAGCCTAGAGCTTGTGCTATGGCCTGGGGCATCCTGATGCTCTGCTCTTCCACCTGGGCCTGTTCACCCCACCAGCCGGGACCTGGGAAGACAAGAACCACACGGGGTCACAGATCAGAGATGGTCAGAGTTAGGAGGCCCGGGGCTTGTCATGAGAATTGTCCCTGGGACTGCAGGGAGCTGTGCCCATGGCTGGGGTGGGAGTCTCTGGGTCGACGTCTGGGCCCTGGGCTCACCCGTGGGACTCTCCTGGTGTTTCTTCTCTAACTACCTTCCCAGTCCACATGATATGGAAAAGGGCCAGAGAAGGTACAGCGAAGGGGCGGGGTTGGGACGGGGTGGGCAGAGGGCACGGCAGGAGCCAGAGGGAAATCAAAACCCTTCCTCCCTCTGGCTCCAGGGCCGCCCCTGGCTTTCCTCTTGTATGGTGTGTGCCCACTGCCCTGCCTGGTCCTGACTAGTAGTAGCTCAGGGTCATAGCTGAAGCCAGAGACAGCTGGGGAGACAACTGGTAGGAGATCCCTTCACCCACCAGCTGTGCCCTCTGCGTCCCCCGCGCCCCGCCCTCCCCAGCCCTCACTGTCTATAGCAGCTGCAGCAGCAGGACCCAGTCTGCTCCTGGGAAGCCGGACACTAGAGAGAGGCCCCTTCACCCCCTGGGCCCGCGGGGGGAATGGAAAGTAGCACAGGCTGAGTGCTCTTGGTGACGTCTGGGGAGGCCAGGGTCTCCTTCTTAAGGGGGCAGAGACCCCCAAAACCATAGGGTGGGAGAAATGGTGGAAGCAGCCCTGGCCTGCACGTCTGCAGATGTACACTTAACCCTGCGCAAAATTGCTCTGTGACAGTGAGCTAGTCAGCTCCCTCTCCAGACTTCCCAGCTGCACAGGAAGGGGGTGGAGGAATTCTCCAAAGAGCGCTGAGGGTGCCCAAGGGACAGGGCCCACCAAGGGAGAAGACAGTCCTTTAAAAACCCCTAGCTACTGGAGACAAGTCAGATACAGCCCCTGGAATACAGCTTATAGCCGGGGCTATTCTCAATAGAAATACTTTCAACAAGAGGTGGGACTGGACACACTCGCACCCCCTCTATTTCCTGAGACAGTTTGGTTAATTATGGTGACATTACCCTCTCGGCTGTGGTGTTTTCCATGCTGGTAACAAGGCCACGGGGCCTTTTCCTTCAGAACAGTGGCGAGGGCTGCCAGGCAGGGGCACAAGAAGGATTGGCATGGTAGTGACGCCCAGTGCCGGACCTGTGTGGGGCTGGCGGGCGGGAGCACCTCCATCGAGACAGGACTAGAGAGAGGCCTGTGCCTGCGCGGCGAGGCTGACGGTGGCAGTGACCTTGACCTGCGGCCTTGCACTCTTTGCACCCACCCTGCCCCCAGCGGCTGGCTCAGTCAGAGCGGGCTGCGAGGAGTCCAGGCTCTTAGCGGCCCTTTGAGAAAGGAGGCAGTAGGAGAGGGCGCCCCACAGCCCTCTAGCTGGGGGAGAGGAAGCCAGAGTCGTGCTGGCTGGCACCCGGGGTACAGGAGCTGAGTCATGGGGAGGGCAGAATACGGCTGGATAGGACAGGCTGAGCGCTGGCCTTGCTTCACTGCCTTCAAGTTGGCCTGCCTCGCGGTGGAGATGAGCGGAGGAGGGACGCGAACCGGCCCGCGGCGCTGCCTCTGGGGAGCTGAGGACTCCTCCCTCCGTCCGCCTGCTGGGCCGCGGAGAGGAAGCCCCGGAGGCTCCGGCGCTGCCGCCCCCTGCCGGCCGGGAGCCGCGCTGCATCTTCCCAGGAATGCAGTGGGACCAGAAGTCCTAGGTCAGTCCCACTTCCTCTCCTGACTGGGGCGGGGCTCCCTCTCCCCGTGCTGTCGGGGTTAGCAACTGTGGTCTTGCGGAGAGCTCAGGAGTCTCAAGATGGCACTGCTAAGGGCCTCTTGTGAGGGTCCCAGATGCCCCTTCCCGTGGCCGCGGCCTCCGTCCCTCCCATCTCGGGCCATCCTGCCTTCTTTGGGCATCCCTTCCGGCCTCCCTGCCCCTGTTTCTCTGTGTGGCCCCAGGCCACACCCTTGCATTTTTTGTGACTACACTGGAATGCTTTCTGGAGAAACAGAGTGGGAAGTTGGAAAGTGGAGTCTGGCAGGGACCTTGTGAAGACGAGGCTTGGAGGGAGGAAGCCGGCGCCTGGGGTCCACTCGATGCCCTGGGCTCTGCCCCAGCTGCTCTGTACAATGCCACGTTGATACACCCAGCAGCTGTGACTCAGGCCTGGCCCCCTGCCAGCCCCACTGCTTTGCCGGAGCTGTCTCAACATGTCAGCAGCCCCACGGCAGCACTGTGCCCCTGCCCCGGTCCCTCTCCTGGAATGAAGACCTGGCTCTGTCCTGAGGGAAGACAGCTGGGAGCCTGGCTGCTCTGCAGGGCCATGTTTGGCCGTCAGCACGCCCGAGAGAGGCGTGTGAGAGCCGGGTCCTGCCAGCCGCGGGCACACGTGTCGGGTGGAGAGGTCGGGGAGGGTCACCCCACCTGCCATCGATTTTCAGGTGTGAGACACCAGGACTCCACAGGGAAGGGCCCAAGGGAGCACCTGCACCCTCATTCCTCTTTTCAGGGACTCCTTTCCAGAACAGTGCCCTGCCTGGAATGCCGGGGTGAGGACCCTGCTGCCCACACTCTGCAGCCCGAAGCCCCGGCCAGAGGCAGGGCAGTGCCTTGCAGGCTCCGCACCGCTGCGGGTGTGTGGGAGGCGCCCGGCCCTCTGTCACGGAGGCTGTGGAGGCCCGGGCCACACGCCTGAAGTTCTCATGCTGCCTGTCTCTGCCTGCCCACAGCAGGCCGTTTTCTTCCCTTCACTCCTCTGGCCCTGGAGACGGAACCCAGGCCCCAGTGCTGGGCACATGGTACATGGAGCATCCTCATCATGTCACTTGATTTTGCTCTGTTTGCTCTGAGTGTCCTCAGGTGACACTGAGCAGATGTTTAGTGCCAAGGTGCCCTCCAGGCTTCCGTTTCCCCACCTGTGAAAGTCCAAGAGAAGATCCGCTGGAGAGCCTGTGCACATGGGCTTCCTGGAGCCTGAGCCTCAGAGCCCACAGGGCTGGAGAGAGGCCCAGCCCCTGCAGGTAGATACGAGGCCAGACCAGCAGTGCCGGCCAGGTGGAACCCGCTGAGGAGTCGGGGAAAGGTGCGAGGGAGACAGGGTACTGCAGTGGTTTTGGTTTTTTAATTTACTTCAGTTTTTTTTCTTTGAGACAGGGTCCACTTTGTAGCACAGGCTGGCCTTGAACTCACTATGTAACCTAGGCTGACCTCAAACTCCAAAGATCCTCCTTTAGGCTCCCGGAGTACTGGGATTACAGGTGTGTGCCGTCACACCTGGCTGTTTGGATTTTTGAGCGAGGCTCTCACTGGGTAGTTCAGACTGACTTGGGAGCAGCCCTCCTGCCTCAGCCTCTCAAGTGCTAGAATTACAGGCATGTGCCTGCATGCCTGGTGATAACAATTTTAAAAACAATGGATTGTGCCGGGCGTGGTGGCTCACACTTGTAATTCCAGCACTCGGGAGGCAGAGGCAGGAGGATTGCTGAGTTCGAGGCCTGCCAGGGCTACATAGTGAGCTCAGAGCCAGCCTGAACTACAAAGCAAAACCCTGTCTCAAAACAAACAAACAAAAAAGAACAATGGATTGCACTTATTGTACCTGTAGTCCCAGCGCTCTGGAAGGCTAACTAAAATTTAAACCTAGCCTGGGCATGTTTGTGACTTAATGAGACCCTCTCAAATAAAAACAAATGAAGTAAAAACAAGAAGGGCTGGGGATTTAGCTCAGTGTGAAAGCCCTGGATTCGCCCCCAGCGAATACCTGCACATATAGGTATGTGCAGCGGGAATAGGGACCGCTGGGGGGGGGGGGGCGCGGTGGAGATGCCCGTGTGGGGTAGTGTAGAAGACCCCTCGTGCCTGCGCTCCGGAAGGGGGTGTGAGAGCTCCCCAGGCTGGGCTACCAGGCCAGCCACCCACCCGGGCCTTCCCAGCCACAGGGGTCGCCTTCCCCGGGAGACAGAAAGTCGCCCCGCCGAGACCCTGATCCTCGCAGGGGGCCCCTCCGCTGCAGCGCCATGGGGAACTCTGCGGGCCGGTGAGCCTGGGCTGCCCAGAGGGACCGGGGTGGGGGGGGGGGCGCCGGGGTGCGGACTCGGGCCTCCCCTGCGCCTGCGCCCCTCCCACTTCCTATTTTTAGCTCAAGTCTCTAGTCTGTCTGGCCCGCCAGCCTCTCCCAGGCGCGGGAGGAAACGCTGGCCTACCCTCCAGCCAGCGCGTTGCTCCCAGCAACCAGGAGCAAACGGCTGCCGGCTTCCGCGTCTGGCCTGGGATGGCCGCGGACAGGGACTCCGTGGGCGGGCAGTGGGCGGGGCCGCGGGCGCCTTTCTGCCCTAACCCACCAGCCTGGCCTGGTAAACCCTGGCTGGCACCTGCCCGCCCCAGCCCTCCTTTTCCCTCCTTCCTTTCCTTGCGACTCCCCATCCCCCACACCCTCTCCCTTCTTCCTGCCGGGGTTTGCCAGCGCGGGGGGGGGGGGTTTGTCCAACAGGATGGCCAGCCCTCTTGCCTGCAGAGGCGGCTGCAGGGACAGGGCCGAGCGAGCCCGCGCTGGGGCAGAGTTTGGGAAGCTGGGGTCTCGCCTGTGAGCGCTAGCGGGTGCCCACCCCTGCCCTGGTATTGTCCGCCTGGCTGAGTCACCTGGGGGGTTCCACCCTCCTGGCCCCTGGCCGCCTCAGCCTGTCCTCCCTGCCAGCCCGGCCTCCTGGCCACAGTGCTAGCATGTGCCCGGCCTTCCACTGCCGTAACCAGGACACTGGGGCTTGGCCTGTGGTGCCCCTCGGCCGAATGCCTGCCCCTTGGCTACTGCGGGGCTCGGGTTCCAGGCCGCTGGGGGGAGGAAATGGGGATTGGTGCTCCCGAGGCCTGAGTCACAGCCCATGGGTGACGGTGGCTTCTTTCCCACAAACGGGAGCTCCCCGCGCCTAAGAAAACCGCAGAGGCTCCCTGCTTCCCCTCTGCTCGCTCGCGGTCTCCTTGGTCTCCGGGTGTGTCTCCTGCTTTAATCGGCCCTCTGCAGCGCTGAGCAGGGCTGGGGAGGGGCTGGGAGCACCCGCCCAGCCGGTCTCAGCACCGAGTGCTTCCAGAAGGCGAGGACAGAACCACCCTGACTTACTTGGAAGTCAGTCTTTCGTGCCATGTGCTGGCCATCGTCCATTTCCAGGTGTCTACAGACTCAGGCTCCCCGCCCCTGTCTGTAAGCGGTACTGCGTCTTTCTCCAGGACACGTGCAGAGGTTGAGTGGGCACTAATGTCTAGAGCCTTGTCTGGTATCTAAAAAAGCTCCGTGTTTGCTAAAAGTCACATCCCCACGCAACATCCCAGACAGGGACAGGCCACCCATCCGAAGGGCAGTGCCCTCCCTATCCTGTAAGGTGAAACTGCCCAGAGACAGTGGTCAGTGTGCACAAGTGTACTCTGTCTGCATGATGAAATCACCAGCCTCTTGGGATGACACCTGTCATTAAGAGATTGGTGACGACAGGGCTGGAGGGTTAGCTCAGTGGTTCCGGCGCCTGCCTCGCAAGCACAAGGTCCTGAGTTCGATCCCCAGTAACCACATACAGTGCTGGGTGTGGAAACTCACGCCCACCAGCAATCAGTACCACATACCATAATGCCGGGCGTGGTGGCCCACGCCTGTAATCCCAGCACTTGGGAGGCAGAGGCAGGAGGATTGCTGAGTTTGAGGCTTGCCTGGGCTACATAGTGAGCTCAGGGCCAGCCTGAACTACAAAGTGAGACCCTGTCTCCAAAAAAAAAAAAAAAAAAAGATTGGTGACATAGCCATGAGAGCATAGGTATATTGGCAGAAAGAGGGATTAGAACCCAGAGCTTGGTGTGTCTGGACAGGCACTCTACACCTGAGCGATATCCCTCATGACTTTATTATTATTATTATTCCCATGACCCCCAGTCGGGGGAGCATCAGGAAGAAGCCACAGGGAAGACAAACCAAGACGGTCCAATGGCTCTGCGCTCCAGAGGCCTGGACTGTCCCTCAGCCAGCCAGGGCCAGGGCCTTTCCATGGAGAGCCCAGGAGGCAGGGAAAGGGCACCAGGAAGAGCTGTTCTGAGAAGTGGGCCGCGAGCGCCACCACTGCCTCCTGTCTCGGACTCAGGCTGGCCCACTGGACATCTTGTTGCCCAGAGTCCGCTTCTCCCCGAGCCCCGTGTCTGGGTGCAGTAAGGTGGGGGGCGGCTGGCACCCCACCTTCCCCCTCTGCACCTCAGCCCTGTCTAAGAGGAGGTTGGCCCTGGGGGCTTCTCTACATCCGGGCAGCCTCCGCATGCAGCCGGCTACTGCAGTTGGCCTACGGGGTAGAGAGGCCTCTTTCTGGCAAGCACATGCCAGCCTGGGAATGGGCCCAAGGAACCCGGAGTCTGTGTCTGCCTCCTCGCTTCACTTTACCAGCAGTTTTTCTTCATTTTCCTCCTTACCCCTGCGGCTGCCCCAGCTTCGGAAAAGTTCTGAAGTCATGGAAAGTTGGGGGGGGGTGCTCCCCGCCAGGGGCTGGGCCGGATAGCAGCCAAAACCCGAGCTAGGCTCTGACTTTATTTTTAGTTTTTTAGCCTGAGACAGAGGGAGGCATTCTGGGGTTCTGGGAGGGACTCTGCAGGAGACACTGCTGCTTCGGACAGCTTGTTCTGTGCGCCCCCTGCCCTGAGGTGTCCCTCCGCCTGCTTCCCAGCCCGGTGGAGGCTGCTGGAGGGCTCGCTCCTTGCTTGGAATCTCCTGAGTCTCCTCCCTCCTGCGCTTCCTGCAGTCCAGACTGCCCCTGTGCTCGAGGAGCTGGCAGGGCTGCGTGCCTCTCCGTGGACAGGCTCTTCCCGCCTGCCCACGCGTGGCTCTCCTTTTCTCCATCTGCCACGCTGAGCTCACGTTTGGGGCGGAGCTGCTGCAGACAGCAGCTGGGACCAGGTCGGGCCTTTCTGCCGCTCCTCAATGTACACTTCTCTCCTGCGTTGTGAGGTGACTGTAATGTCAGCCTGGAGCATTCTTGGGTTCCCTTTGGGTTGAGGGATCAGGACCTGTTCCTCCAGCTCAGTGGGAGCAGTGAGCAGAGGCCCAGCAAGGTGCAGGAGGGCAAAGCAGCCCTGGGAAGTCGGTCCCAGAGACGGCTTTGCCAGTTTGAGGAGCAGGGCGGTCTGGCCAGGAGCCTGGACAGACTCCGAGGCCAGGGAGCCACATCTGAAGCCAGGTGTCCAGACCTGGGGCTGGAGGTGGGACTCGGCACTTCTCGAGGATTTGAAGGACTGGGAGACCCTCTGCTCTGCCCAGGGCAGGAGACCCAGAGTGGTCCCGAGATGTCCTCCTCCCAGGAGTCTTCTTGAGCTCTGACCAGACTTCCCCAGTCTCCGTGGAGTAAAGAGCTCAGGAGAGGGAACCCCAGTTTTGAAGCTCAAACACAGAAGCTGAAGGCCTGTGTGACCCCCCCAGGCCAAGATCCCAAGTTGCCTCGCTCCTCAAAGGCAGGGATGCTGGCTGAGTGGCAAGTGGGCAGAGTCCGGGGAGAGGAGGTTAAGGCCCTGTGTGGGAAGGGGTGAGAGACAAAGGTGCCCTGTCTTTTGGGAGGACTGGGAGGGGAGAGGCAAAAGCGTTCTCATCATGGGATCTAGCTTTGCCCTTAGCCCTAGGCACGTTCCTGAGCCCTGAGTCATGGGGAGGGTGGAGAACAGGAAGGGGGTTTGGGGGACCTGCGGGAAGCGGGAGCCTAGCCCCAGAGGCAGGCAGATGCACAAACCTAAAGCCAGGTTGCCCCCTGCCGGCAGTTGCAGGAACAGCAACCCCTCTGACACCCACTTTGCCTCTCTCACAGCAACACCAAAAAGGAGGGCGACCTGCTGGCCGCCCAGGCGCGACTCAAGGACCTGGAAGCTCTGCTCAACTCCAAGGAGGCCGCGCTGAGCACGGCGCTCAGTGAGAAGCGCACGCTGGAGAGCGAGCTACACGACCTGCGGGGCCAGGTGGCCAAGGTAGGCGCTGGGCCGTGGTGACCGCCTCGTCCTCCCAGCCCGCCCCCGGTGCTGCTCCGCCCTCAGTCGCACAGCTGTCACCTGTCCCAGCTTTCTGTCCGTCCGGATCCCATCTCAGCCTCTTCTGCTGCTTAGGGACCTAGCAAGGAAACTGTGCCTGTTTAACTCCGCGATGGGCTGTGGCGGCCCCGATGCCTCCACGGACAGCTGTGCCCTCTCCGGAAGGAGAGGGGAGGACTTGCCCTCCCTGCTGCCTGCCAGGAGCGATGGCTGACCCTGGGTCTGAGTGGCACTCTGCACTTGGCAACACTACTGTCCTCGCTGCGAATTTCTCATGTTCCAAGTGAGGCCCGGACTTTCTCAGTTTCGCGGCCTCCTCTGTGTAGCTGAGTTTTAAACCTCCAGAAAGACCCCAGTTCAATCCCCAGTAGCAAAACAAACAAAATGAATGCCTTAGCAAGGTGTTCCCTTGCTCAGACTTTTTCAGGGTTTTTTTCTTCCTGTACCAGGGATCGAACCCAGGGCCTTTGCATTAGAGCTACATTCCCAGCCCATTTTTATTTTGAGACGGGATCACAGTAAGTTGCTAAGTTTCCCAGGCTGGGGCTGATCTCCCTGCTTCCACTTCCCGGAGTCCTCAGGGGACGGGCGTGCTCAACACACCCAGGCCGCCAACGCCACAGTCCCGCCGTACCCAAGACAGTGGGGCCCTGGACTCCTGGGGCCCCTGGTCCACGGCCCTGAGCGTCAGCCCCTTGGAGGCCTCCTGGGTGCTGCACCCTCCACACGTTTCCTTCCTCCTCCTCCCCTGCTTCGTGCGCGCTCCTCACTACAGTTGCTGTGTGGTCCTGCAGAGGTGGAGGAACTTGTCTTGGAGCCCTGGGCACGGTGGCCAGCCCCAGCAGTGACCGTGGGCCCGGCGTGCCCACTTAGTGCGTTCTGCCCGTGAGGGGCCGCCGGCAGCACCGCCAGCTTCCCCTGCCGTCCTCCCACAGTGAGCCCTGACCCTTCACCCCTCACCCCTTCTCAGCTCGAGGCCGCCCTGGGCGAGGCCAAGAAGCAACTTCAGGACGAGATGCTGCGGCGGGTGGACGCCGAGAACAGGCTGCAGACCCTGAAGGAGGAGCTGGACTTCCAGAAGAACATCTACAGCGAGGTGCGCGGCGGGTCCGGAGCGCGGCCGGTGGGCCGGGCCGTCCCGGGTGCGCGAGCTGAGGAGCGCGGCCTGACTCGGCCTGCCCTGTCCCGCGCCATCCGCCCTTCCAGGAGCTGCGCGAGACCAAGCGCCGCCACGAGACGCGGCTGGTGGAGATCGACAACGGGAAGCAGCGCGAGTTCGAGAGCCGCCTGGCCGACGCGCTGCAGGAACTGCGGGCCCAGCACGAGGACCAGGTGGAGCAGTACAAGAAGGAGCTGGAGAAGACCTACTCCGCCAAGGTGCGCCCTGCCCGCCCTGCCCGCCCGGGCTGCCCCGCCCGCCGCCCGCCGCCCCCTGACCCGTGGCTCCCTGCAGCTGGATAACGCCAGGCAGTCTGCCGAGCGGAACAGCAACCTGGTGGGGGCCGCCCACGAGGAGCTGCAGCAGTCCCGGATCCGCATCGACAGCCTGTCGGCGCAGCTCAGCCAGCTGCAGAAGCAGGTGAGACGGAGCCCGCGCCCAGCGCCCCGGGGAGGCCAGAGGGACAGGCCCGGCCAGGGAGGCAGGCGGGCTGGGCTCAGGCCGAGGCCCGTGCGCCACCAGCGCACCCTCTTTTGGGGTCTTTTTCCTGTTTGGACATGAGCTCACCGATCCCGCACTCACACCTGCCAGCCGTCCTCAGGGATCCCGGTAGGAGCAGAAGTCTTTCTCGCTCCTGTGGTGTCTGGGATGGCGGAAGTGGGTCTGGGCCCGGAACCGTAGCCTTCAGTTCGACGCTGGGAGGGACTTTCTGGCCGCCGCCTTGGGCTCAGAGGAAAGCCGCAGAGGCTGGAGCAGGCCCTGGGCCCTGTGCCTGGCCCCTCCTCTGCCCGGTGAGCTCACCGGACCCTGCTTCTTCCGCCCCAGCTGGCAGCCAAGGAGGCGAAGCTCCGGGACCTGGAGGACTCGCTGGCCCGGGAGCGGGACACCAGCCGGCGGCTGCTGGCCGACAAGGAGCGGGAGATGGCGGAGATGCGCGCGCGCATGCAGCAGCAGCTGGACGAATACCAGGAGCTGCTGGACATCAAGCTGGCGCTGGACATGGAGATCCACGCCTACCGCAAGCTCCTGGAGGGCGAGGAGGAGAGGTGGGCCCCGGGCCGCGGGCCGCGGGGGCGTGGGCGGCGCTGTCCCGGCCGGCCGGCGTCCTGACGCCCTCCCTCCGCAGGCTCCGCCTGTCCCCCAGCCCCACTTCGCAGCGCAGCCGCGGCCGCGCCTCCTCCCACTCCTCCCAGACGCACGGCGGCGCGGGCGGCAGCATCACCAAGAAGCGCAAGCTGGAGTCCGCCGAGAGCCGCAGCAGCTTCTCGCAGCACGCGCGCACCAGCGGGCGCGTGGCCGTGGAGGAGGTGGACGAGGAGGGCAAGTTTGTGCGGCTGCGCAACAAGTCCAACGAGGTAGGCTCCCGTGGGCTCGCGGCGCCCCGGCTCCCAGCTCTGGCTGTGAACCCGGGTGGGTTGTCGAGTTTGGAGAGGATCCACTTCCCGACGGCGGGTTGAGCGGTGCGCGCTCGGCAGTCCCAGCACTCTGGGAGGCAGAGGCAGGAGGCTTCCAAGAATGAGCCCAAGCTGGGCAGTTTAGCGACTTGGTGAGACCCAGTCTCCGAAAATGAAAAAGGGCCAGGGGTGGAGCTCAGTGTCAGAGGCCCCGGCTTCAATCCCAGCGCCTCCGAAACAAGGCTCCAAGCGAGTTACTGGGAAAGGATAGAGAGGAAAGAGCGGGGGACCGGCCGGCCGCCACCGGCACTGAGGCTCCGCTTCGCCCGTCCCCGCCCGCAGGACCAGTCCATGGGCAACTGGCAGATCAAGCGCCAGAACGGGGACGAGCCCCTGCTGACCTACCGCTTCCCGCCGAAGTTCACCCTGAAGGCTGGGCAGGCGGTGACGGTGAGTCCGGTGCCCGGGGGCGCGGCTCGGCCCTGCGGGCGGCGCGCTGGAGCGAGCTCTCGCCCCCTCTTCCCCAGATCTGGGCCTCCGGAGCCGGGGCCACCCACAGCCCCCCTGCCGACCTGGTGTGGAAGGCGCAGAGCACCTGGGGCTGCGGCAACAGCCTGCGCACGGCTCTCATCACCTCCACCGGCGAGGTGAGCGGCCGGTGGCCGGGGCTGGTGGCGGGGTGGCGGGTGGCCAGGGCCCCTCACCGCCCCAGCCGAGCCCGGCCGGCAGGACCCGGCAGCGCGGCCCTCCTGACCCGCGCCTGCCCGTGCCCCGGCAGGAGGTGGCCATGCGCAAGCTGGTGCGCTCGGTGACGGTGGTGGAGGACGACGAGGACGAGGACGGGGACGACCTGCTCCGTCACCACCACGTGAGTGGCGGCCGCCGCTGAGCCGCCGCAGGCCCCGCCTCCCACGCCCGAGTCTTCTCATTAAAGAGTGTTTTGGAACTTCACTGGCTGCCCTGGCCTTTCTTCTCTCTCCTCCTACCCCAGAGGGCCCAGGCCTGGCGCCCCTCTAGCAAGGAAGGGCGGGCACTCCGTGCCGTGGGGTCGCCCGCGGAGCCGAGCGGACGAGGCTGCGGGTTGGCCGAGGCGGCTGCGGCGCTGGCGGCCTCTCCCCGGCTGCGGGCTCCCTCCCGCCCCTCCGCTCCCAAGCTAGCTCTGCATGTCTGCTGCCCCCTCTCCCCGGCGCTCAGAGCCAGCCGCCCACCCGTCGGCGCGCCTGACCCTCTCTGGCTCCCTCTCCGCCCCCAGCCCCTCCGGGCACAGAACCCGCCCTCGCGGCCCGCGGAGCCGGAGCCGCGCCGTGCGGCACAGCCTGGCGTCGGAGCCGCCGTCCAGACCCGCCGCGCGCCTGAGCCTTGTCTCCCTCCCCAGGGCTCCCACTGCAGCAGCGCGGGGGACCCCGCCGAGTACAACCTGCGCTCGCGCACCGTGCTGTGCGGGACGTGCGGGCAGCCGGCCGACAAGGCGTCTGCCAGCAGCTCGGCGGCCGCGCTGGGCGGATCCATCTCCTCCGGCTCCTCCGCCTCCAGCGTCACGGTCACTCGCAGCTACCGCAGTGTGGGGGGCAGTGGGGGTGGCAGCTTCGGGGACAGCCTGGTCACCCGCTCCTACCTCCTGGGCGGCTCCCGCCCCCGAGCGCAGGTGAGTCAGCGCCGCGGAGCCCCGCGGCCTGGGTCCCGGACGCGCAGCCGGCTTCCTGCCCCTCTGGTCCGACCCAGACCCGGGGCCGGGCGGGCGACGCTGCGGCTCACGCGCCCTCTCTTTTCTCTTAGAGCCCCCAGAACTGCAGCATCATGTAACCTGGGACCGCCAGGCGTCTGGAGGCGGAGGCGCTTCCTCCTGCCTCTGCCCTGCACCTCAAGGGAGCAGGCTTGAAGCCAAAGAAAACACCAGCTTTGGTTGTTGTTTTCTTCTGTAGTTTTTTTCTAAAAGAAGTTATTTTCTACAGTGGTTTTATACTGAAGGGAAAACATAAGCAAAAAAGAAAAGTCTGTATCTCCGTCCTAATTTCTCCTCCCTCCCCCTTTTTCAGCTTCTGGGAAACCCCACGTCTGCCTTAAATACCAAAGAGGGCTTCCTCCGGGAGCTAAGGGGAGGGGGGCCCCTGTCACAGGCCTAGCTGCTGCTTTGCTGCCCTGCTGCCCCGCCCCCCATCACATGGTGCCCAAGGGGCAGGCGTGGAGTCCAGCTGCCAGCCCGCCCGGCTCCCCTGCTTACCCTGCAGCCCCGCCCAGCCGGGCGAGTCCCTCTGCCCAGGTCCCGGCGCTTGCTTCTGTGCGTTCCCTTAGACAAGAGGTGGGAGCGGTGGCCGGCTGAGCGGGGCGGTGAGCCCCCTCCTCCCGCGGCGGAGCCGGGCCCTGTGCAGGGGCCGCGGGGCCGGGTCTGGGGGAGCGGCCCCGAGGAGGACGGGCACAGCGGCTGCTGGAGAACACTAAGGTGCCCTTGCCTCCGCTTCCCACCTGCTCCCTTCTCTCCTCCCAAGTCAATACACGAGCTGTTTCTACCCCTGGCTGCTGTGGTGTGTTTGTCCGTGGGCGTCACTGGAGTTCTGAGGGCAGACATTGCTGAGCCTCCCCCTCCCAAGGGGGGTGGGGCCCCTGAGCGGCGTTCAGGCCAGGCCCTTCCACGCCGGGCCTGCCAGGGTCAGGGATGAGGCTGCACAGGGCTGACCCCGCACCTCGGTGTCAGCTGCTCGGCTTGGGGGCAACACATCCCGTGTCCTCGGGAACCTCCGCCCTAGTGGGAGTGGGAAGTGGCCGGGGGT
>PVIC010035145.1:0-19191 GCA_004025085.1 Thryonomys swinderianus | reverse complement strand
TTGTTCTTCGCAGGTTCTTGCTGAGATGACTGAGCTGCTGTCCTCCTGCAGAAACTACGACAACTACCGACGTGCCTACGGGGAGTGCACCCACTTCAAGATCCCCATCCTGGGGGTGCACCTCAAGGATCTCATTTCCCTGTACGAGGCCATGCCCGACTTCCTGGAGGACGGGAAGGTGAACGTGCACAAGCTGCTGGCCCTTTACAACCACATCAACGAGCTGGTCCAGCTACAGGAGGTGGCCCCACCACTGGAGGCCAACAAGGACCTGGTGCACCTGCTGACGGTAGGGGTCACGCTGTGGGACCGCTCGGCACCCTGCCACGTTACCACCCCCAGCCCCCCCAAACTCACCAAGTAGAACTACCGTTGCCTCCACTTTGTGGGGGAGACTGAGGCACAGGGACATAAGTTGCCAGAGGATCCCGGGCTCCGACCCAGGCAGGGGGACCGTTCCCTCCGCACTTGGCAGGGCTTCCCCACTCTGGCACAAGCAGCAGCAGTCTCACTGGGAGAAAATGCTGGCGGGTCAGGAATTAAGGGTTGAGAGCAGGTGGAGACGGCGTGCTCTTATGAAAAATGGTGGGGAGGCCAGGCAGGAAATGAGAACCAAACACAACATACTGAAACAAGACAGGTTTGAAGCGTCAGGGGGACGGGATAATGACTGTGCCTTCCTTCTGCCACACAGGGGCATTCTGGTCAGAGCCTCGCACTTTGTGCCTGGCAGGAGTCTGTCCTTCCTCCCCTACCCTTTTCCCTCGGGCCAGGCATCCTCAGCAGCTCTGTGCCTGAGACAGCAGCAGCTCTGGAGAGAGGCTTAGATCCTCACACGTGGGTACGGAGCCTGTTTTAGAAAGGTCATCCTGGGGCTTTCCTAAAGTTTAAGTACATTTTAACAAGGAACTAAAGCCCTATTGCAGGACCAGGAGTCACAAGGACCAGACTTTAAACTGCTAAACACCAAGATTAAACTACCAAAGAGGAAATGAGATAGGAACACCAGTCTTGGGAAAGGCAGACCCTGTCCCAGTGATTAACCTCGTCCTGCCTCGATTCAGTTATCCCTGGATCTCTACTACACTGAAGATGAAATCTACGAGCTCTCCTATGCCCGGGAACCAAGGAACCACAGGGCCCCGGTGAGTTGCTCCCACTGACTCCTGCGTGACGCTTGCTGCTCAAGCTCACTCACCTTAAAGAACAGACTGTTTATTAAGTGTATTCTTTCCACATGTGGCCCACCTTGTGCGGGCACAGCTTCTCAAAACGGTGGGACACAGAGTTCTGGTCCATAAAGTGCTTGTGATCGAGCTGAAGGGACAGCTGTGTAGCCACAGGCCCCCAGGAAAGCCAGCTGATCGTTCAGATGGCTGAGTGTCGCTGCCTGTGTCCTGAAAGGGCAGGTTTCAGCTTCCTATTGAAATGAAAGAGGCTCACTGGAAATACTGAGCGTGCCAAGTCCCCAGAGTGCTGGACATATTCAAAAGAAAAAGTTAACTGCTACTGTTTTTAGAAGACTTTTTAATTGGGGGTTTAAAAATAGAGCCTGTCTCAACTTGTGCAGCTTTCAGTTTTCTTGTGTGTCTTTGCCTTTCAACCAGTTCTTTCCTCAGCTGCCTCTCCTGCAAACCGCTCAGAGGCCAACCAAGGTGGCACGTGCTTATAATTCCAGTGTGTGGGAGGCTGAGACAGGGGGACTGCCACAAGTTCAGGGCCACCCTGCACTACACAGCAAGACACTTTCAAAAAGAAAAAGCAACCCGAGCACACAGGACACATTTCATTTAAATAGCCCTGACCAGTTTTAAGAGCGGGACTTGAAGCCCAGACGCCCTGAGAATTTTGTCTGATCTCCAGCGCCAGATAATTTATGTGAAACTTTAGAAACAAAAGCCCAGCACCTGTGTCAGCCAGTATTACGGATCCCCCTGTGTGCATGGTCAGCTCCCTGCAGAGGGGACTGTCAAGTACAAGACGGCATCCCAGGCATGAGGGTTTTTCTCCACCTTCCATTTTAGCCACTCACTCCTTCCAAGCCACCAGTGGTAGTGGACTGGGCCTCCGGAGTCTCCCCCAAACCTGACCCAAAGACCATCAGCAAACATGTGCAGAGGATGGTGGACGTGAGTAGAGGCCGCATTGCTGGCTTGGGGTGGGGAGCAGGGCGGCAGACACGTGTGGGCGAGGCGCTCCCAGAAGAGCCACTTCTCGTATTGTAGCTGCACAGCAGTGCGGAGGCTGCCACTGAGCAACTCTGGCCTTGTAGGTTGATTGCGCTTAATGGCCTAGCAGATCCTCCAGTGGAGGCCAGGGTACAAGAAGCACTGCCCGGTGCACCCTGTGTACCGCCTGCCACCTGCCAGGCGAGTGTAGATGCTGCGAACCCAGAGCCTGTGTTACTGCAGGCTGATCTCAGAGGATAGCAGAAGACCAAGCAGAAACGGGAAAGAGGGCATGGGCTGCTCCTGAGCAGGACAGATGGGCCAGGTCGGGGCAGGACGTCCACAGGCTCTGTGAGGCCTGCAGTAGACATGGCCAGGATGGCACATCATGGACGGTGGGCAAAGCCACAGACACCAGCCCGAGAGCTGCCGCGTGTGTGCAGGGCCCGGGGTGTCTGCCCGTGTGCTCCTCACCCAGGCTGCGGGGGCTCGTGCCTACCTGCCCTCGCCCCTGTGCTTACTAGCTGAAGGGAGAAAGCACTCAAAACTCCTTTTCACAGTCTGTTTTTAAGAACTACGATCACGACCAGGATGGGTACATTTCTCAGGAAGAATTTGAAAAGATTGCTGCAAGTTTCCCGTTTTCCTTCTGTGTGATGGACAAAGACAGGTGAGGATGTATACCGGAACGAGTGGGCACGAGCCCACGGCTGAGGGCAGGGCCCCCGACGCAGCACTGGGCAGGAGGGTAGATATGAGTGTGTGTCTAGTCATCAGCTCAAGGCCTCTTGCCTTTAGTCTGGACAAGAGGACATGACATTTACATACTTTCTTGAATAGCTCCCAACTGACGATTCTAGAAATCTGCCAATGCAGGAAACAGCCAACTACCAATAAGTTTAGTCTTCATTCTTGCTTTGTCCTTACAGATTATGGAAAATAATGTTAATGCTTTGCATACCTACTGTTCCTAAAATTACATTGTTCAATTCTCTATCAAAAAGCCAGCAGATAGGGCCGGAGGGTTAGCTCAGTGGTTCCGGCGCCTGCCTCGCAAGCGCAAGGTCCTGAGTTCAATCCCCGGTAACCACATATAATGCTGGGTGTGGAGACACGCCCACCAACAATCAACACCGCATACCACAATGCCGGGCGTGGTGGCTCACGCCTGTCATCCCAGCACTCGGGAGGCAGGGACAGGAGGATTGCTGAGTTCGCGGTGGCTTGCCTGGGCACCATAGTGAGCTCAGGGCCAGCCTGAACTACAAAGCGAGACCCTGTCTCAAAAAAAAAAAAAAAAAAGCCAGCAGATGGCTTGTGGAACCTGTCATGTACTCTCTCAACCTCCCTCCCTCTACACAAATTTTCCATCATTCCAAGTCTTGTAGATACTGATCAAATTGGTCAGGAAAGCCTAGTTTGGCCAAAGAACACCCTGGGACACTGTGATGCTGTGGTCCTTCCTGGGACCCCTTGAGGGCTGGCGGGGTCTGGAGAGCACGGGCTGCACTCATGTCCCCCTGTCGTCCACCATCAGAGAAGGCCTCATCAGCAGGGATGAGATCACTGCCTACTTCATGAGGGCCAGCTCCATCTACTCCAAGCTGGGCCTGGGATTTCCCCACAACTTCCAGGAAACCACTTACCTGAAGCCCACGTTTTGTGACAACTGTGCTGGATTTGTAAGTTGTGCTCAGACAGCACCCTGCTGGGGGGAGGGGGTCTGAGGAGGAACTCAGGGCGGGAGCAGCTGAAGGGCACAGCCCTCCGCCTCTTCTTGCCTCCATCCCAGCTTTACGCCTAGCCAGCACCTGGAAGAGTGAGTCTTCACCAGGGTGGATTTCACTTGCACTCACTTTGCCTCCTTTATTCCTGTCACACACACGTACACCACCACCACCCTCATCCATTAGGCCTGGTGTAAACACAAAATTTCTGAGTTCTGGATTATATTCATAGTGTTCAAAAATTAAAACCAAGCATTGTTAAGACACCCTCCTTTCCCCTTTCAGAAGACTCTAAGGTATCATCTCACGGCAGCCCACAGGCTCCTGCACCCCGGTTCCCGACTCGAGACTCTCTGTGCTCAGGGTGGCGACTGAGGGACTGCTGCTCGCACATTTCCCCCACTGCGGGTCTACAGAGGCCGGGTCATGATGCTTCTAGGGAGCCCCCCGCGCTGAGGGCCACAGATGCTCCTGTGTTCAGGGCAAGGTCGGGGCTTGAGCTAGAGCAGGGAGTGATGCCTCGTGCCCATAATGTGTGTCCTGTCTCATTTGTTCTGCAGCTCTGGGGAGTGATCAAGCAAGGATACCGGTGTAAAGGTAAGCCTGCACTGCCCTGCAGCTGGCCAGCCAGTCCACTCCGCACGGGCTTCCCAAGGGTACCTGAGCGCGACTATGCTGTGCAGTGCCCCTTATGAGATCGCCCCTCTAGGTTGCCTTGGAGAGAGAGAGAGAACTTCCAGGAGACTGAGCTCTAGCCTAGTCACGGGAGTGAAAAGAACTGTCATTTCTAAAAGAGATAAATAGTAAAGGTCTTCATCAGCTTTCCTCTCATGATTCCTGAGGACATACGTGTCCCTCCTTGTGAAGTAAAGGGACAGAGACCTCCTACTGAAAGGAATAAAAAGCGAAATGCAACAGCTGGCACTTCCAGAGGGTCTCTCTAGCGTGGGCAGGCGTAGAGGAGGGCCAGGGTGCTGTGTCTCCTCCAGAACAGCAGATGCCCTTCAGGTCCCAGACCTAGGAGCAGTCTGTGAAATTCGGGCTTGCCAAGGGAGGAGCGGACAAGGCTCGCGGGGAAAGGTGGGCGAGTGTGGCTCCACAAGTCAGCGCTGACAGGTCTGACGACAGCGCTGAGTGGACGGTGTGAGGCTGCCTGACCAGTGTCCTGTCCCCAGACTGCGGGATGAATTGCCACAAACAGTGCAAAGATTTGGTGGTGTTTGAGTGCAAGAAGAGAAGCAAGAACCCCGCAGCTCCCATGGAGAACACCACGTCTGCGGCCCCAGCGTCCAGCCTCTGCTCACTGGGACCCCGAGACCTGCTCCATGGTGAGTAGGGTGAAACTGGGGGCAGGAAAGATAACCACATGCGTCTATGTCTGAGTTAGCCGTGACCTCTATTCCTGCCTCTGCCTCAGACCTGAGGGTACTGGAATAAGTGCAAATTGGGCCAAAAATTAGCAGGTGATCATTAAGCACCTACACCAAGTACAGACACTGACTACTGTGGAGATTGTGCCTACATTTATAATTGTCCTACTCTATCCCCAACTTGAAACAATGATTGGGAGAGTATACATGTGTGTGTGTGTGTGTGCAATATACAATACATAGTCCGCAGCCAGCATATTTAAAGGCATGGCTGCATTTAGAACCAGATTACCATCTCCACAGCTCAGAAGGGTGCCAGGAACTTTAAGGAGTGGCAGCTGAACCCACAGGTCTCCCTGCTTCCCTTTCCCGAAGCACGTGGCTGAGAACCTCACTTCTGTACAGTAGCAGAGACCAGCCATGCATGGACGGTGACCACCGCTGACAGCTGAAAAAGTCACTGTCATAGGAGTAAAAAGTCCACAGTCCCTGGGTGAGAGACTCTCTGGGATGCCACCAATTTCTTCCAGGAGAAACCAATCCCATGACGTTAGTTTACAACTAGCTTCTAAGACTGCGGATCCTGAGAGGCCCGGTGGAGATAACTGCTAGAATTCTAGAAACACAATGGTAAATACAGAAAGGAAGAGGATCATGAGCTCAAGGCTGGAGACAGAATAGGTGGACACACAGATATGCATAGAAACACACATATATGCAAATAACAGTAAGTATAATAAAGGATTGTAAGTACTATTTCGACTCTAAACAAGAAAAAAGGATGGCGTCTGTCTAGTTATGGGCAAAGATAACCAACCAGGAGTGGGTTAGAAACAGTGCAGGAGGGTATGTGCTTTAAACCAGACAGGCCACAGAGATAGACAGGACAGGAATCTGAGGGGAGACCACGCCCAGGCCTCCAGGTGAAGACTGTGGAGAAGGTACAAGTTCATCCAGGTCAAGGGAAGGGAAGCATCAGGTCCCAGTGCTCCCTGGGGCCTCAACTGAGTTTAGAGAAAAACTCAGGCCATCACCCTAACCAGGGTGTACAACGCTGGAGACTCCACGCAGTCCTACCACAGCCCTTTGGTAACTGCAGGTGGAAAAGGCGTAGCCCTGCCCGGCTCCAGCACAAGCCACGCTTCCTCCTCTGTGGGCACCATGCTGCCCATTACCATAGCCCAGGGCACACACACAGCTCGGGCAGGTGTCCAGGGCCATGGCATAGGGACACCATGGGAGGTAACTCCCACTGCCAGGCGTCCTCACTCCTGTTCCTGGGCACTGCTAAGGGAGAGGTACTGCGATTACTGCCCCCAGCGCAGGAACCCAACCTGCACTACCATCTGCTCAAAGGGCTCCAGCCTCTTACCACCCTGAGCACAGTGCCAGAGACCCTACACATCACAGGCCCTCGGCAGTGCCTGAGGAAATTCATCACCTGGCAGGGCCCACCATACCCAATGGAAACCAGTGCAGAGTCCGACCCATAGCTCCCTGCACTGGGGACTGTCCTTGGCCTTACGTGACCAACAGAGACAGTGGTCTGTGACTGCACCACAGTATGTATTGGGTCCAGGCTCCCTATGCCTGCCGAAACTACTCTGAGGAAACTACATTATAAAATGAAGCCAACGTTCTGAAACAAACCAACAGTACACTGCCATGAAATGAGCAAATATCAATGTAGGAACACAAGAAAGATGAAAAAGTAGCTGGTCTTGGTGGCTCATACTTTAATCCCAGCACTTAAGAAGTAAAGGCAGAGGTAGGAGGATCACCATGAGTTTAAGGCCAACTTGAGTTACATACTGAGTCCAGGCCAACCTTAACTACATTGTGAGAGACTGTCTCAAAAAAAAGAAAACAGGACTGGAGATTTAGCTCAGCGGTTCTGGCACCAGCCTAACAAGCGCAAGGTCCCTTGTTCAATCCCCGGTAACTACATATAACAGTATCAGGCATGGTGACTCACACCCACCAGCAATCAGTACCACATACCACAGTGCTGGATGTGGTGGCTCATGCTTGTAATCCCAGCACTCAGGAGGCAGAGACAGGAGGATTGCTGTGAGTGAGGCTAACCTGGGTCCATAGTGAGCTCAGGGCCAGCCTGAACTACAAAGCGAGACCCTGTCTCAAAAAAACATAATGACCTCCAAAGATCACAATTCTCTAATAACAGATAGTAAAGATACTAAAATGGATGAAATACCTGATTAAAAATTCAAAAGAATAATTTTCTAAAGTCAAGAGAATACAAAGAAATGAATTAGGAACACAGTGCAGGATATGAATGAGAAATTCAGCAAAGAGGCAGATATTTTTAAAAGAACCAAACAAAAGCCTTGGAAATACAAAGTTCAGTAATGCAATTTAAAAACTCAGCTGAGGGCCAGAGATTTAGCTCAGTGGTTCTGCCGCCTGCCTCCCAAGCACAAGGTCCTGAGTTTGATCCCAGTGAGCACATACAATACTGGGCGTGGTGACTCACACCCACTAGCAATCAGTACCACATACCACAGTGCCAGGCGTGGTGGCTCACACCTGTAATCCCAGCACTCAGGTGGCAGAGACAGGAGACTGCTGAGTTCAAGGCTTGCCTGGGCTACATAGTGAGCTCAGGATCAGCCTGAACTACAAAGCGAGACCCTGTCTCAAAAAAAAAAAAAAAAAAAAAAAAAAAAAAAAAAAAAAAAAAAAAAAAAAAAAAACCTCAGCTGAGAACCTCAACAGTGGATTACATGACGTGGAAAAAAGAATGCTGGAATGTGAAGTGACATATTCACACTGCCCCAGAGGACAGCATTCAGCAGCTTTGGAACAACCACCACTGAATGATTAATTACCTATATACTAGAATACCTGAGGGTGAGGAAATAAATCCCAAGATAGGCATGGAAAGCCTACTCAATGAAATAAACCTGAAAACTTCCCCAATCTTGTGAAGGATATGGACAATACTATACAGGCGGCTTTTAGAACCCCAAATAGACATGGCTGGAAAAGAACTTTTCCATGACCTAGTACAGGCAAACTGAAAAGCACAGGGTGGGGAAGGGGTTAAAATTTGCAAGAGAGGGCCAGAAATTTAGCTCAGTGGATCTGGTGCCTACCTAGCAAGCACAAGGTCCCTGGTTTGATCCCCAGTAACCACATATCAATACTGGGCATGGTGACTCATGCCCACCAGCAGTCAGTAGCAAATACCACAATGCCAGGTGTGGTGGCTCACACCTGTCATCCTAGCACTGGGGAGACAGAGGCAGGAGGATTGCTGAGTTCAAGGCTTGCCTGGGCTACATAGTGGGCTCAGGGCCAACCTGAACTACAAAGCGAGACCCAGTTTAAAAAAAAAAATTGCAAGAGAAAAGCACTATGTCATATTAAGAGCAACGTCACTAGAACAACAGAAAATTTTTCAGCAGAAACCCTGTGGGCCAGGAGGGAATCAAATGATGTATTCCATGTCTTGAAAGAAAATAAATGTCTAAATGCCAGCTGACATTACTGATGCCCACAAAGGCTGATCTTCACTTCCAAAGAGAAATAAAGAACTTTCAAGATACATAAAAACTCCAAGAATTCAGACCAACAAACTATTCGTACAAAAGATACTTTAGGGTGTCCTATATCCAGAAGTAAAAGAAAGGTAACTATCATGACAACATGTGAAAATATAGATCCCACTAGAAGGACAGAGACACAGAAGTAGAACAGAAAAGAAACAAACATCATCAATACTGTAAACTAGCATATCACAAAGATGACTAAGAAAGGAAGAAAACACCAAAGAATGTTCAAAAACTGACAGGTCATACTTTTCAGTAATAACCTTGAATATAATGTAATTCAGGCTGGATGAATGGATTAAAAAGCCAACAATATACAGCCTATACAAAGCTCACTGCACACACACACACACTCACTCTGGAAAATGATATTTCAAGCAAAAGGAATCCTAAACTGAGCAAGAGTAGCTATTCTTAGAGCTGACAAAAGATTTCAAGATAAAACTGTGAAACCGAAAAGCTCATTGTATAATGATCAAAGATCAATTCATCAATAAGATTAGATTGTAAATCTGTCTGCACCACTACCAGAACTCCACTTTTAAAGGACTGTTACACCAAAGAAAAGAGGTAAATTCAAACATAGTAAAACAGGGACAATTTTCAATACCCTGCGCTCTAATAGATCATCCAGAACCCCCCCAAAAAATAACAAACATCAGCATTATAGTAGATAATACCTATCCTTTTCATCAGCATATGCAATTTTCTGTACAGCAGAGCAAATTTTAGGCCGCAAAACAAATTTTAAAATGAGCCATTTCCTGGATCTTTAATGGGACAAAACTACAACTCGCAATCACTCGCAAGACAAGCTTAAGAAATTATACAAATATATGGAGTCTGAAAATACTTTTTTTTTTTTTTTGAGACAGGGTCTCACTTTGTAGTTCAGGCTGACCCTGAGCTCACTATGTAGCCCAGGCAAGCCTTGAACTCAGCAATCCTCCTGTCTGTGCCTCCCGAGTGCTGGGATTACAGGCGTGAGCCACCACGCCCAGCCTGAAAATACTTTTGAGGCAGGGTCTCACTTTGTATTTCAGGCTGGCCTGAGCTCTGTATGTAGCCCAGGCAAGCCTCAAACTCAGCAATCCTCCTGTCTCTGCCTCCTGAGTGCTGGGAAGACAGGCATAAGCCACCATGCCCAGCACTGTGATATGTAGTATTGATTGCTGGGGGGCATCAGTCACCAACACCCGATATTGTTGTATGTGGTACCAGGGATGAACCAGGGACCTTGCACTTGCTAGGCATGCACTGGAACTACTAAGCTAAATCTCTAGCCCATGAACACACTTTTGAACAGTAGATCACGGAAGAAGGGAAATTTAAAATTTCTTGAGCAAAAGAAAATGGAAACATGAGATACCAAAACCAGGGCAGCAAAAGCAGCACAAAGAAGAAAGTTTATAGCAATGAGTATCTACATCCAAAGAAAAAATAAAAATAAACCTTGAGATTAATATATCTTCAACAAAGAAAAGCCCAGGACCAGTAGTTTCACTGGTGAATTTTCCCAAACTTTTAAAGAAAGTTAACACCCATGCTTTTCAAAGTAATACATGGAACTGAAAGGGAGGGGACCTTTCTAAACTCATCCTATCAGGCCACCCTGTTATCAAAATCTGACAGGGCACCAAAAAAAAAAGGGAAACTACAGACCAGTGTCCTTGAACATAAATACACACTCAAATGCTAGCAAACTGAACAGCATATCAAAAAGATTATGCACCATGATCAAATTAGTTTCACTTCCGAGATGTAAGGGTTAAAAGTACAAGTGTATAATACATTATGTATACAGATGTTGAATAAAAATCATGATTCCCATAGTAGGTACAGAAAAGTCATTTGCTAAGTTTCAGTCTCCCTTTATGAAAAAAGGCCTGTGCAAGTGTAGAAGGACCATTCAACATAATAAAAGCTGTACAGCAAATGCACAGCCTGCTTTCTACTTAATGGAAAAGAAACTGAACATTTTCTCTGAGATCAGGAAGACAAAGGTATCCACTGTCACAATTTCATGCAGAGTGATGTGGTGAGAGTTAGACAGAGCTGTGTCACCAAAACAGCACGGCACTGGCACAAAGACAGACACACAGAATAAAATGGAACAGAAAAAAATCCAGAAATAAACACATACAGCTATAGCTATCTGGATTCTAAAAAAATATATATTGGGGAAAGGGCAGCCTGTTCAACAAATGGTGATGAGAAAACTGGGTATGTGACGTTCAATCCCGTATTTCTTACCCTGAACAAAAATCAACTCAAAGTGAATCAAAGACCTTAATGTAAAACCTTAAACTCAAACTACTAAACCCAGGGAAAATGCTTCAAGACACTGGTACAAGCAGTAATTTTTGGATAGGACTCTGAAAGTGTAACAAAAGCAAGAAGTGACAAACGGACTTACATCAAACAAGAGCTTCTGCACAGTAAAAGCAACACCGTGAAGAGAACTATATATAGAACAGAAGAAAATATTTAGCTATTTATCTGACAAAATTAATATACAGAATATACAGGAAACTCAAAAACAAGCACCAATATGGTAGGTAGTACATACATACTGCAATTTCAACCCTCTGGGAGGTGGAGCAGGAGATTGCAAATTCATACTCGGGCTGGAGGAATAGGCAAGGCTCTGTCTGAAGATTTAAAAATCAAAAAGGCTGAGGCTGTAGCTCAGTGAAAAGGTCCTAGGTTCAAGCCCTGGCAACTATGGAGAAATAAAAATGTAATCCAATTGAAAATAGGCAAATGATCTAAAACACTTCTCACAAGAATAAATATATGAAAACATGCTTAAAATGTTGGCCATCAGAGAACAGGCAACCCAAACTATGAAGCAAAGAGATTACACATTAGTATGGGCAGAGTAACTGGGTGTAAAGAAAAAGGAACCGTGTCTATTGATAGGAGTACAGCCACTCTGTACAGTAGTATGGATTTCCTCCTACACAGAACTACCAGAGGACCCAGTTCTCCCATCCTCGGCTATATAGCCAGAGAAAACAAAGCCTGCAAATGAAAGATACCTGTATAAGCATGACTAGTGTGGCAGTATTCATAAATAGCTAAGATACGGAATCAGCTCACGTACCCACTGGGAAGTGGATGAAGAAAATATGCCACAGACAAGAGATTCGAGTATTAAGCCATGAACAAAAATGAAATCCTGCCCTTCGAAGCAAAATAGATGGACTGGAAGACATCACTCTAAACAAGATAAGCCAGACAGACATGTATCACATGCTGCCTATCAGGTGTGGAAACTCAAAACATCAGCCTGAAGGTAGGATAGTGGAACTGGGAGCGCTGTCGGGGAAGAGAAGTGGGCACAGTCATCACTCTACACATATATCAAAATGGCACATGAAACCCTAATAATATGTATGCTTAATGTTCATTTTAAAAAGCAGAAAACAGATGCAAAAAACAATCATCCATAGTTCTCCTCCAGAAAATAGTGTCATTATTTTAGAGTGTAACAGTTTAAATATCCTACCACTTCCATAAGTGATTGTATTTTGGTGCTTTGTCTGGATAAATATTAAATGATAATTTAATAATCATGTTTCCCTTGGGAAAAATTTAGTGAAGCTCAAGGATAAGATTTGTAGTACAGACCCCAGTGTCCGTCCTGCATAGTGGCCACCCTCATGCTGTAGGGTACATTCCTTCTCATACTGTCTTGGCCCAAACTCACCCTGTATAGCCTGTTCCTTTTCCTATCTTTAATAAAACTTCTACCATTAAAAAAAAAGATTTCTATTACATTGTTGGAACTATGGATTCTAGTTGCACAGGCTAACTACAAATTTGTTCTATTAAGTCCTTTCAATTAGCAATTAATGCCTTAGCTAGAAAATTTAGTAATAGGAAAAAAGTAAAACATTTCTCTACAAAAGCATACTCTAGACTCTGAAAGAGATTTCCTTATCCCCTTAATGAAGTAAACCCTCCATAGCCCATTGGTTACTGAATGTTGTATTGGTCTGTGACTCTGCAGAGAGATGAAAATTATGCCAAGTTTTGTAAGCAGAAAATTTAGATGATCTGTTGTTCATCTACCCACCTCAAATATATCCACTTGTACTCTTGATTTTCTAGGAAGTTACTCCTTATGACTAACATTTCCAGGTTGGATTGCGAGCAGGGAAAGACTTCAGTTTAAGAAACAAAACTAGACCAACTCATCTGTACTCCCCCTCAGTGTCACTCCAAGGCTGTACATTTTGGAACACACTTCCAGGGTTGGAAGCTGGACCCATTATACAAACAAGTCCCACAGAGTTGCTACCATCTGCTAGAGGGCAACTGTATCAGGACAGACTTGAGTAGAGCTTCCAAACAAAAGGCTACAGAAAGTAAATTATGGAACATTTTCCTTTATATTTTGATCCTGCTTTCATTTGGTGAAAATCTGCAGTTGAGGCAGGATTACAACTTGCCTGTAGAAGCAGGAACCCTCTAGGCAACCTTTGCACAGACACAGAAAGATGTCCCTTCCTCAAGGACATCTGCCAGTACCAGCGGCTGTGGTCTGGCCAGACAATCCCTGGATTTCAGGCTATGCTCACTCTTCATATCAGGCATCCAAACAGGAGTGCTGTGTGAAAATGTGCAACTCCTATGAATGTGAGACTGCTGAGTGTCTGCTTTTCTGAGTGTAACACTGTGTGTCTCCCCACAGCACCAGAGGAAGGCTTCGCGTTTCTAAATGGGGAGGCTGTGGAACACGGTGAGGAGAGTAAGGACCGCACCATTGTTCTGATGGGTGTGTCCTCACAGAAGATCTCTGTTCGGCTTAAGAGGACCATGGCACACAAGACCACACAGACCGAATCGCTACCTTGGCTCGGCAGTGAGGGCCCTTCCGGTCACTTTGTGCTCTCCTCCCCCCGGAAGACAGCCCAGGACACCCTTTATGTACTTCCCAGTCCCACATCTCCATGTCCCAGTCCAGTCTTGGTCAGAAAGCGGGCATTCGTCAAGTGGGAGAATAAAGAGTCCCTCATAAAATCAAAAGAAGAGCTCCATCATCTCAGACTCCCAACCTATCAAGAGCTGGAACAGGTACCTTCCTTTTTAATTACCCTTTTTTCTAGACTCTTAGAAAAGAAGAACTAAACAAGAACATGGAAACTAAAGATTGAGAAGATTCAAATTAGGTGATTACTAATTGGGTAAAGGAGAATTTAAAACCAGAAAGAGGGAAGAAGACACAGCATTACCAACTACAGACAAGCCAAGTTAGAGACATTTTCCAACCCCAAGTGTTCTTACACCAGCTATTACAGTCTATAACCTAACAGGGCTAGGGTTCCATACCAAGGCTTCAAATTTTGAAGTTTTACATGCTCATGAAAAAGCAAAAAATCCAGTTGCCAGTAGTGCTGTGGGAAGTAGATGACAAAAATTTCAAATGAATTAAATCCTACCCAGTAACACCAGGCCAGTGAACCCTCTTCCCTTCCTACTTTTATCAAACAGGTATTGAACAGAACTAAAAACTAAAATTCACTGTATATGTTTACAGAAAGTATGTCCCACTTTTCAAAGAAAATGTTTGACTTGTTAATAATTCAACAACACTAGCCATAACTCAAACCAATACTTAAAATAGAATATAATAGAGAAATACTGTGAAGTCTAAATGTACTTGCTATTTTGGCGGACATGTGCCTCTGAACCTGCATAGTACAAGAGAAAAGGCAAACAGTAGCTTTTGGTTCAGATATAAACACCGTGGTTCAAATGCAGCCTGAGATTGAATGTCAACATCTCCTGCTTCATCTATTTTCCAGGTACAGATGAAGGCTAATATATATTACCATGTAACAAAGCACCAGGCACAGAACAAGTACTTGATATTGCATGACAACTAATAATGACAGATAATTCAAGCTAAGGAACAACGCAGTGTATCTACAAGTATCCAGACACTGCCCATATATTTCTGCTGTAATTAGTGTGACACAGTGTAGGAACACTGGTCTCAAAATCAGAAAGCCTGGAAATCAACTAATGGCTGTATAATTAAATAGCTAAATTAGATCTCTAATCTCAGTTTCTGGCCATAGGATAAAACTCAGAAATGTATATTGTCAATGACTTTTATAAGGAAACCAGGCTAAATGAATGACAGCATCTCATATTACAGAATTTTCAAGCACTGCTTTCTTGGCGTAGACCAGACCAGACCTGACTCTTCATACCAAGTTAAGATCTACGCAGTACCCAAAGGCTTCACCATCCGCCCCACTGCCCAGGAGGCTGGTTCTGCCTGCAGGCCCCTTCCCTTCCATGGGGGGGAGGGGCAATAACATACCGCTTGCCTGCTGGCTTGTGCTCATTTGAAATGTAACATGTTATTTTCTATTCAGTGCAAAATAACTATTTTGAAAACAGTTTTGTTTCTCATTCACTGAGAATAGGAGATGGCAGTCAGTTGTAGTCCTCTCAATACTGTACCCGATTTGCTACTCACTGCTATTTTATTAACATGTGTATTCTCCCTTCCTTTTAGGAAATCAACACCCTGAAAGCAGACAATGATGCCCTAAAGATCCAACTAAAATATGCACAGAAGAAAATAGAATCTCTTCAGCTTGAAAGAAGCAACCACGTTGTAGCACAGATGGGACAAAGCAGCTGTTCTTAGCCGGAAGCTCCAGGAGCAGAGTCTGTGGATGAGTACACTGGAGATCTCATTCCCTACGCTGATTAGCACAGAGATGCTGGCAATTTTAGGTGGGCTATCTTTTAAATGGGGTACTTTAAAAGAGAAAAGCCAGTTACTGTTGTTTTTAGACCTAAAAACTCCTCATGTACAGTATTGTTTTCTCTTTCAATAGAGGAATTCTGAAAGATGCAACGTTTCTCACATTCGTACTTGTCTTTCTTTCTAGAGAAGTGTGCTAGTAGCATCTCGCATGGTCTGCTTGGCTGATCCATAAAACTAAAACTTCTGAAAAATGAGCTGACTTTTTCTCTAGGTTTTCTACAAACTGAGGGATTTCCTTTGTTCTACAAAGCTTACTGATGATGAAAATACACCCATATTCCAAAAGTAGATGGGCCTATTAAATCCCAGCTTTCTCTGTGAATCTGGCTACTACTTCACTACCTCAGACCTGATTAATTAGCCTCTTTCTCCTCCCTCGCCACTGTGCCACACATGTCAGCCTGTCTACCGAGACGGGACCTCTAGAGACGCAGCCATGGCTCTGTAGTGGTCTATTAAGTGTGACATTATCCAGAGGCAGATCAATTAGTTTTAGTCTTAGCTATCATAAAATAAACTTGGTACCTGGAAACATAACTGTTACCAGCTCATACCTGACTTATAATTAGCTAAAAATGAGATGTCTGTCCTCATCCTATAGGGAATTTTTGGCTTTTTTAAAAGCAAGTCTGAAGACTAATCTTCAGTTTCATCTTTTTCAAACTATTTTAAAAATTCTTTTGAACCGATTTTGTGTTTAAACTGTCTTCACTCTTAATACTACTTAGAATAAGCTAATTGGATCAGCAGTGTAAATAGATGACAAGATGTACATATGTAGATAGGATGTATGTACAGTTATCAGGCATGCATATGGTTTAGACCAGTCTCTATGAAACGTGGAAGTGAGTTACACAACTTAGTCATTTGTTACAGAGAACTTGCTTATCATATGAATTATATTATTTAGCAAACTCACCAGTGACAGGCCTGTGTGCACTCTGTGGTGGAGGTTAGCAATGAATGAACTGGGCTGGTGGCCTGGGGACTGCTGACGTCTGCTGTCAGCCTCTAAAACCATGTTCTTTTCAGGGTGGAACTTGGCTTCCATACTTGGAAAATCCAGTACCAAGCTAATTTAGAATTCATATCCAAACTGGCCAACTGCCAGGCATACAATCTTAACTGTAAGTTTCAAATCTAAAGCCATGGCACAAGTCTTCATAAGTATTGCCTATTTGCAGGATTCAGAGAATTTAAGTTTGTCAATGAAAGATTACTTCATTTGCATAGTACTTTGTAGTAAATTTTAGTTACACACAACTTAGAAATGGTTTAAATTTTACAGAATACTCCACACATACATTTATTCTATTTGTAAATCCAAACTCAAATCCTCAAAGCAGGGCTGCTTAGGTCCACTGCCTGGAATATATACTCTATTACCACTTTTAACTTGGTATTTATGGAATAAATAAGCTTATGACAAATCTTAAAACTCAGATTTTTCATTTTCCTGTGTCAAAACTAACGGATACATAAGTTAATTAGAAAATGTAATCATGGAAAATAAACTTGCTCATACTCTCTACCCAAAATAAAGACTTCAGAGTAGTCTTTATGTAAATAAATCTGTAACAGAGGATTTCAAAAGGTCACAGTTCCTTAAGTAAATTTTCATGGCCAGACCATCTCAGGCACTGCAGAATGTATCACTGAAATGAATAAAAGGCCACAGTTTCATCACAGATTTTACAATCCAGCAAGAGCAAAAGAAGTATTTTATGTGGAGTGATGGGAGCTACGAGAACCCACAGAAATAATTTGCAACAACAAACTGACTTGAAAGAATTTTGGGCAGATATTTATCTGCCGAGACAATGACAAATCATGTTTAACAACATCACTTCTCATTTTCTCTGTTAACTGACTCACCTTTTTACTGACCATGTGAATCTGGTATATAAAATGTAAAAGGACTGCAAGAAAAAAATGTACAGATTGTAAATTTTTTTATACTTAATGTAAGTTTTCGTGTAATATTTATATGATAAAGACATTAGGATCCCAAAATATATGTCTTGTTTCTTCTTCATCTGCATGAATATGTACAAACCTCTCCTGAAACTTTACTATTTATGTATGGACTATGTCTGTTCTATTAAAAAGGTCTGTCCTAGAACCAGAAGCAAAGCAACTAGATTATTCAGTTCAAATGTTCAGATTATCTTTTCTGTAGCCCAAAGAAGTACAATACAGAAATTCCCAATCTTTTCTCATCTTAGTGATTTATGGTGACCCCCTCGATAAGTCTATAAATCTATTAAAGAGGAAAAATTAACCACTGTCTTTTCTCTGTGGCTTCTGTTTAATTTCAATTCCACCTAAGCTGACTACCAGCTAAAGAAAAACACTGGTAAGAAGATGGTTCAATCTAGCACACAGACCCCATGTAGCAATTTATGTCTGGTTGGAATTTAGAGTGATTTTCCCTTGTTGTCTACCCAGTCTTCTGTTAACCAGACCAATGGGGAAGGGAGCTCAGCCATGCAGACTCCACTGCGAATGCATTCTGCTGCATTTGCTGGAATGAATGATAATTCTTACAAGTCATGGTATTTCATAAAAAAGAATGAAACTACACGTACACCTTGACCCTGAAGGGGAGATTAAACTGCCTCCTCACCTTCACCCTACTTCTCACCCCAAATTCTCTATGATGTGGTCAGAACATTTTCAGGCCACAAATAATGATCAGGTTACCATAATTTTTGCCATTTATGCACAATTTGGGGGGGCAGTACTGGGGATCAAATTCAGGACACTGCACTTGTCAGCAGACACAGGACCACAGAGCTACATCCCTGGCCCTTTACACATATTGTTCAGACTGTCTTTAAAGAGGCAAGTTTCTTAAGATCTTTAGAGCACAAGAAACCAGATTCAAAGAAAGGCCCAGAGCCCATATCCTTTTAGATAAGAGCTTATGAGTAACAGTGTGGCCTTTATGTATGGACAGACCTTAGGCGCTTTACGTGGCCTAAAGGAAAGGTCAGATACTACTTTAATTCAGAAACTCCTGGTGAGATCTTATCTAGAGATGCTATTTTATTAGGTGCCATGGGCTAGACAAACACAAGGAAAATAAGGGAAGGAAATAGATAAAAATGTTGAGAACCAGGTCAAAAAAAAAAGTTATCAAAACAGGTTATGAGACATTAGGAAGATATGAAATACCCTTCTTCATAGTCTACATTTGCACTGCACTCAATTTATAAAATATTTTCACATTATGACCTTTCACATTGAGCCCTAACGTACCCTGTTGCTCTTCAAGATACTGGTTGGCAAACTGTTCTCCAAAAACTTTTATTGACCAAAAATGATCATAAAAACCCTGCCTTATAGGAAACAGTAAAATATTAGTGTCCAGGTGGCTGTTTTTTCATTCAAGAGATTCACAGCAATGTGTAAATTGGGATGATTCCAACTCCAACTTCCATCTAGCAGTGCTCCACTTAAACTTCTATGAGGTATGGAGAGGTCTTACAGAAATCCATACACCAATGTATGTTATATTTACCATAACAAAATCAATCAGCCTGCCATATATCAAATGCA